>PVKC010023233.1:0-17354 GCA_004027635.1 Crocidura indochinensis
GTGTGTGTAGTGAAGTATTTTGGAAACTTTCTTGTTAAAAGCCTGCTAAAAAAGTGACAATTGATAGTTTAAGCAAGACAGAATGAATCACTGAATCTATCTCCAGAAGATGAAAGTTAAAGAGATCAAATATTTCTGACTCAATGGCATATTAAAGGTTCTAGCTAATGTAGAAATTGGATGATAGAGTAAGATCAAAGACATCATACAGAAATTGAGTTTCATAGCTATATGCTACTTGTAAGGACAATCAATTCAACAAGGGAAGGACCTAATAGTACTTATGTATTATATTTGGAAGGATTTGCTAATACTGTGTATTTTAGTTATTTTAAGTGACAGATGATCAGAAGCAAATTAAATATCTGATATAATTATTAAACTGAAATAACAATTCATTTATCCTAAAAATTGTTTCAAGAACCTTGACAAAAGTCAAGGGATTTTAAAAATTCGATTCGTTCTAAAGCATGCTATTTCTGTCCTGGGTAATGAAGCCAATACAGTTGTGAATATTTCTAGTCTCTGTTGAATTTTGATTGAAAAAGGATAGGCATTCTGATAGTGATTTCTTTTTCCTTGAACTTTCTGACCTTTCCAAAATAGAACTGTCAATTGAATTAAAACCTTATTGAATACTATCTAGCACAAGGGTCTGTACTAGAAAAAACATGACAAAATGAGTAAATTAAGGTCTTTGCCCTTAAATTGTTATCTCTAGAGGTAGAATCATTCTTCTATTTCCGATTGTTTTCAATATCTAAAATTTTGTATCACATGAAATTCAATATATATATATATATATCAAACTGAATTCAATACTTTTATCCCTGTAATTTTGGATCTCAGTTAAAGTTAGAGGTGAGCTATCTACTCAAGTCTGCATTATGAAATGCATTCTTGAAGCATCTCTTAATCTAGTCATCATGTCCAATAAATTAGGTTCTTTCAAATATCTTTTTAATATCTTAAATATTTTACCCTTATTCCAAGGAACTAATTTTCTAAATTATTGAAATTATTTTCTAAGTATTGTTAATCTATATAATTAATTTTTTTCTCAGCTATCTTTGTTAAAACATATGTCCTTTTTGTTTTAACTGCTTTTTATTTGTTCATCTGAAAAACGGGATTTTTATGGTTTAAATTTAAATACAAATGCAAAAATAGTTACAATAATATCTTGAATGCTTGCAATGTTTCTGGTGGTATGTCCAAATGTCTTATGCATATTTTGCTATTTTTTCTCATAATTACATATATCATGTGTAAGCTATAGTAAATATAATATAGAATTAAGGAGATAAAAAGATATAATGGCCACAGATACTTCCAAGGTAGCTCTAGCTGATTCTTGTGTAGGATTCTTAAAAAGTGGAGGAGTGGAGTAGATACACTTTTCTGCATGAACTACAGCAACAGAATGCCACACCCACATTCTCTAACCGAAATTAACCCAATTCTGCAACTTAACCTTATGAAACTTCCACAAAACCACATATATTTTGGATATATAAATTTTGAACCATGCAGCTGCAGCCAGCCATGCAACACTTTAATGTCTTATAATAGTGTCCTCCCAGTAGTATTACAGAAAATCTCATGGGAAAATTACATAATAATCTACCAACTTTAGTGTGCCTGAACAATAACAAAGAAAGTATAACTAGCATGAACTGCAGCCCAGTAAATTCTTATAAACTGGCATTATAACACCATGGAGAGATACAACAATTATTTCAAATTGACCTGTGTTGAATTGAGATTTAATTATTCTATTTGATTTTGTGTTGTAACAGAAATATGAAGTAATTTTGTACCTGAATGAAGGCAGGTAATAGTGGTAAGTGAGACACTGGGGACACAGGTAAAAGATCACTGACTATTTAATGTCTAAAATTACTTTTATTAACAACTTGGTAAATCATGGTGTCATATTAAAAATGAGAAATCTAAAATATAGACATGTAAAATTTAAATATTTGCTGTTTACATAATATATATATATTTTTTGGGGGGGGTCCACCCGGCATCAATCAGGGATTACTCCTGGCTCTATGCTCAGAAATTGCTCCTGGCAGACTTGGGGGACCATATTGGATGCTGGGATTTGAACTGCCATCCTCCTGCATGCAAGGCAAATGCCCTACCTTCATGCTATCTCTCTGTAAAGCATATTTTTAAATTATTTATTCAAAGAAAATGTATCGCATTGTTAACATAACTGATCATAATACATTTGTTTTTGGATGACAGAAAGCAAAGTTATTAAGAAATATAAAGAGAATAGGTAATTAAAAATAGAAGGGGAGAGAGTTCATCAACAGTTATATTTGTGAAACTTATTGTTTCACCTATAAAGTCATTGATGTAATAACCAAAGGTTTAGTATGCTCCCATTTTTTTCTCCAGAAATAGAAAGTACATTTAAAAAGTGTGTGTATGTGTCTGGCAATTGTTGTTTGTGTAGGCACAACGAAATATGGAAGAAATTGGAAATAAACACCTTTGGCTTAAAAAAACAGGAGATCTTACCCCTGAAACACTTTGACATAAGACCAACTCAAGGCTCCAGGCATACTCAGTTCTCCACCCCCCTAGTTATTCTCAGTGGTCAGCTCTTCAATCTCATAGTTGTTGCAATCAGGTTTCTGTAGTTATAGATCCTGGTTTCTGTACAGGACCTTAATGTACGACATATTTTTTATGAAAAGTAATCTATACTTTATTCTTTTTATTTAAAGGAAATATATTACATAGTTGACACAATCATAATACATTTGTTTCAGGAAGAACAAAGGCAAAGTTATTTAAAAATAGAAAAACTAACAAGTGGAAGAGAAAGAAAAGGTTCAGTAGCAAGTATATTTTTGAAAATCATTGAATTATTAGTTAACTCATTAAAGGCCTAGCAGAAAGTTTAATAAGCTTTTCATCTCTCTCTCTTTTTTTGTAAGGATAAGAGTTAAAGAAGTATAGTAAAAATGGTGTTAGAGTGGCAATTGTTGTTTGCAAAGGCAGAGAAAAATATGTGGACATGGAAAGGAAAAGCCTTGGCCTAAATACAAGGAGACCATACCCCTGAAGATTTCTGGCATAAGAGCAACTCTAGGCTCCAGTCATACTAGGTTGTCCAACTCACCTCATTGTCTATAGTGCCTGCCAATCAATTTTCCCTGTCCCCTGCACAGTCACTGTTGTTGGTGTCAGGTTTCTGTAGTTAAAGGTCCTGGAATCTGTGCGTATCCTGCATCAAACTCAGCATGATGTGGAACACTCTCTAGTTTCACCTCACAATTAGAGGACAATGTGGAGAGTCCTGTCCTGAAAGTAGGTTGTTATCGTTAACTCTTCTGGATGTTAAGGGAAGTCTCTTTGAAGTAGGTCAATGCCAGGGCAGCGATAGGATCTTCCCTGGTAGAGTATTGCTCCCAGGTGATGATATAGACAACCATGGTTGTTTCATAGATGGCATTTCTGGTTCAGGGGTGAATGGACAATGCCTGTCCTTCTGAGGCCTGAGTCAGGTCATTATCACAATGTTCAGGGTATATGGTTCCACTGCATTACAAGATATGTGTGTTCCTATCTCTATTAGATAAGAACTTGTATGTATATATATGTATGTATGTATATATGTATGCATATATATACACAAGTTCTTATCTAATAGAGATAAGAAATAGAGATTAAAATGGGAAAATACTATATATATATATATATATAGTATATATTAGTATACTTTTTTACTTAGTGGTTTAATACCAAAAGGAAGAATTACACTTATATACATGTGTTGAAGCAGAATTCCTGAAGTTATTTGTTTTCTAATGCAAATGGTGAAATGGTAAAAAAAAAAAAAGTAACTAGCCTTTGAAGCACTGATTGTTACTGGCACTAAATTAGATTTCTCCTGCTGTTTCTTTCTCAGCATGCCTTTCCATAGCAACTAAGTTTAAGAGGTTCTACTAGGTGTACAGGTAAATAAAATTACAGCCATTTGTCTTACTACTCTTTTTTGTCAAATTATAAAACTCACATTTTGTTTGGAAGCCATTGAAAATTTGATGAAACTATTGTTATCATTTTAGTTAAAAGTTCTTAAAAGTTCCTTTGCAAGCAAAGAAAAAAATCTTAAAATTAGTGGCTGAAACGGTAGCATAGTGGTAGGGCATTTGCCTTGCGCGCAGCTGACCCAGGATGGACATTGGTTTGATCCCCTGGCATCTCATATGGTCCACCAAGGCAGGAGTGATTTCTTAGCACATAACCAGGAGTAACGCCTGAGCATCACCAGGTGTGGCCCCAAACAAACAACAAACAAACATCAATCTTAAAATTAAAGGAAGAAACAATTTTAGTATATAGAGATATCACTTTGGTTAGGATGCAGTTAATTTTAAATATAAAAATTTTCCAAGTAGAGTTAAGAGAAGAAAAAACTAATACTCCTGAGTCATATTTGACTTTGCTATATTCCAGAGAATGTTAGAAATTACTCCTGGCAAGTTAGATGGACCATATGAGATGCCAGAGATAAACATAGGTTGTCCACATGCAAAGCAAATGCTCTCTGCACTGTACTATCATTCAAGCCACAGTTTTCTTTATTTCTTATATTTAAATTCTATAACTATTTTCTATAAATAGATATAATTATAGCAATAGTTATACACTTTGTAAAGAAAATATTAACACATTTCTATAGATATAAATGTGTGTTTATTTTCAAACATAGATGGAGAATAAAGGGAATAATTTTAGAATAAATAGGGATTGGTTCCTGAATCAGCAAACTACAGTTAATATGTCAAATTTAACTTATGATCTGCTTTTGGAAAGCTTCCTCATAACACATATTAATTTTCATATTTTAATTTATATTTCCATGCTACAATGGCAGAGTTGAAAAATTAGATGTTCCATCATAAAGAATGTTGATTATATGCTAAAATATACTTTTATATTATATTAACCCTCATATCACCACAAATTTTAGAGTTATCTTTTAGAGAATATTGTTATGAAAGTGTAACAATTCACCTAGTAGCATGACCAGCTATTTTGGTTTGCTTGTAACTAAATATTCCTTTTCTGGGAAACCATTTAGTCCTGAGTAATACTTGAAAATTGATTTTTCTAATATGAACTCTACAAATTAAAGCCAGATAGCAACTTATTCTGAAAACCAAGTCTAATAAGTCTGTACTTTATGAATGCTTTGGACGCATCCATATTTCAAATACAAATTCTTATTATAAGAACTCAAAAATGAAAAATAAAATGCCCATGTACAGGTTCTCACATAAAGCAAGAAGCAATGCATAATATAAGAGGGCTGTAACAAGAGAAATATTATAACTGGTAGGGCACTTGACTTGCAAACAATAGACCTAAGTTTATTTGCTAGGGTTACTTAGGATTCCCTGAGACTCTCCAAGAATAATCACTGAGTACAGAGCCAGGAGTAAGACCTGTGTAACATAGGGTCTAGGGCCCCCAAATTGCAGTCTCAAAGTTAAATATGTATGAGCATTCCATTGAAGAATGATACTTTGCAGACATGACTAAAATTGAAATCTCCCTACTTTGAAGAGGGCTAATAAGTCTATGAGTTTATTTATAAGTCTGAATTTATTTCTCTCAAAATAATTTTTATAACAGCATTATTCTACTTCTAAGTAGTCTATCTAGAAAAATTATTATTTACAAATACAGCTCTGTTAGAAGTGGTATAAAATAAGTATTAGGCAGCAATGATTTTTCTCAATTGTTTTAAAGAAATCAAACAAAACAACAGTTGAGCAAGCTAACAATATTTGGGTTTAGAGAAAAAGCTATACATCTAGTTGGTATATAGGGTTTTTATACCATTCTCGTGAGCATGAGGGTCATTAGCAATTACAGGAAACAGCATTTAAATAAATTAAACTTTTTAACATTTAAAGAAAGTCTAGGATTATGGTATATTAGAATAAATTAGAATTCAGGCCAGATCTATCGACAGTACCTTGGGAAGGATGCTTGACTTGCACTTAGTCAATTTGAGTTCCATCCTAGCAGTCTAAATGGTCTCCTCAGCCCACAAATATGATCCTTGAGGACAGATCCAGGAATAAAGCCTGAAAACCACTGGTGGTGGTCCCAAAATAAACAAAACAACACTATAAACCAGTTTCTCCATGAATATGATTAAGAAGCACATGCAGCAGTGCCTAGAGGAAATATCAATGAAGGTTCATAATCCAATTTTTTGAGTTAAAACAAATGGTTCTTTTGGAAGAGAGAAAAAGAGAGAATATTTATCATCTTGAATAGACCTAAATATTTTTATTTACTTTATTGTTTGTCAGAATAATTAGCAATAAATTAGTACTTCTAAGTGTCAGAATAAGGGGTAAATTTCATCAATGTTTTTATCAATGTGACAATTAGCTTGCCAGTTCCACGAAGTGGATGTCAGTCTACACCTAGGTTTATTAAATCTTGATGACCTGAAAATTTACCACCTGATATCTGAGCTATGTAGCTACAGAACATAGGCATAGATGAGTTTGAAATCATTCAGTAATCATTCTCGAAGGTTCTCTGCAGAGGGCATATGAGTGCAGGACAAGTATCTTAACATTGAACTATCTCTCTGGCTCCTCTCTTCTATTTATCAAAAAATTGGCAATAGCAAGACAGGCTCAGAGTCATCATAATGTATTTGTCCATCTAAAAGACCTTTTTGTTTTGTAGCAGCTTCTACATTGCTCCTCCTACAGAAGTAACATCTGAAAAATTGTCTGTTTAAACAGTGATTATGGTTGACACATTTTGTTTTGTTTTGTTTTTTGTTTTTGGGGTCACACCCAGCAGTGCTCAGGGGTTACTCCTGACTCCATGCTCAGAAATTGCTCCTGGTAGGCACGGGGGACCATATGGGGCACCGGGATTCGAACCGATGGCCTTTTTTTTGTTTTGTTTTGTTTTTGTTTTGTTTTTGTTTTTGGGTCACACCCGGCAGTGCTCAGGGGCCACTCCTGGCTCCATGCTCAGAAATCGCTCCTGGCAGGCACGGAGGACCATATGGGGCACCGGGATTCGAACCGATGACCTTTTGCATGAAAGGCAAACGCCTTACCTCCATGCTATCTCCCGGGCCCCGAACCGATGACCTTTTGCATGAAAGGCAAATGGCTTACCTCCATGCTATCTCCTGGGCCCCGACACATTTTGTTTTTATTTGTATGTATACATCTAAGTAACAAATGAATACCCAAAGCAAATATAAAACACAGTACATAAAGTAAAAATATACAGAAATAAAAAATTATTAAAGTGCTATATCCTATAATAAATATGTATAGTAAGTAATTTTTGAATATATCAGGATAATAGATTTATGTTTCTCCCATAAAGAAAACTTGGCATAAACTATGTATTTATTGAATACCACTATATGATCATAACTACATTTTATAGTTTTAGATAGAGTGTTCATGCCTACAGTGGAGAGGAGTTTAGGGATAGCAATTGCACACAACTTCAGGAGAAGTCAGTGAGGGGATATAGGAGAAAACTAGAAAACAAGATAAATGAGAGGGAGAATTAGAGTCAGAGCACAGGTCAGCAACTTTATTATATATAGTACTAAGTAGAAAATATTTTGACTCATTAGACAAACATCATTTAAAAAAAGAAAGACAACTCTATGTCAAAAATTATTTGAAAAACTATGTGCTATATTTTATTTATTCATATAAATATCAATATTTATGGTATGTGAGATATTACATTAAGAGCAACATAAGCATTTCAGAAAGGGAAACTTGTAAAGTTTGAATCTTACATGAAACAAGAGGCAATAAACTCAGACATTTGTTATCTGGTTGCCTCAACAAAGGAAAAATGGAACCTTACAGTTAATATTTATTTACTTTTATCTTTGGTCTGGTACGTGACATTCAAAAGTAGCTAGCAGAGAGTTTGAAAATGTCTAGAAGCTAGGCTAATTCTTTAATATTTAGCAGCTTTAATTAAAGCATTCCATATCACACACCTTTTTAAATTCACCAAAAGCAGAGATTTTCTTTACATGTATATTTTATGAATGATGAAATTGTATAAATATTTTATGTTTCCATAATTTACATTCAACTTATTACTTAAAATCCATTTGATCATAGAGAGGAAGAGTCTTAAAATTTATACATATGGAGCCAGAGTGATGGTACAGAGGCTGATCCTGGATGGACCATGGTTCAATCCCCTAGCATCCTAAGGAAACAATAAAGCAGAACCTAGCATTGTTTGGCATCTTTTGTTATTTAGTTGGGTCTAGGATTCTGATCATGCCAATTCTCCCTGGCATGAAACATCCACACCACTCAAACCTCAAACCAGCAGATGATAGTACATTTATGCAACTTCTCCCCTTCCTTAGATCCAAGTTTCTTGGAGAAATCCAAGTTCTGATATCTTGCATCAAATACCTGCAAATTGCCTTCTATGCACTAGTTATTCTCCTGTAATTATTATACATTCATTCATGATAACAAAAGAAACAACTCAACAAGGTAAGAGTAGAGAAAACTTTACTTAACATATTAAGGGCCATCTGTAAAAAACTTATGATCAGTGCAATTTTAATGTTGAGACTTGGAAACCATTTTTATTGAGATCAGGTACAAAGTAAGGACATCCATTGTCTCTACTTTTATTTAGCAGAGTATTATAAGTCCTGACTACAACAATTGGGCAAGAAAAACAAATAAAGAAGTTTTAAATTTAAGAGAAGATACCAAATTACTACTATTTGCATATGACATGATACAAATTTTATCTGAATAAGAGGTCATAGAAACAATAAACTAGTACAGTAAAGTAGCTCTCTTTAAAATCAACACTCCAAATTTGGTTGTATTATGATACATAAATATATAAATCAGGAGAGAAAGAAATCAAGAAATTCTATTTCAAATAGTATCTCAAAACATCAAGTGTCTAGGAATCAACTTAACAATAGTGATGGGAGATCTACACCAATATTACTTTAAATCACTTAAGAAAGACATAATGGGCCTGAGCACAGTGGGATAGGGCATTTGCTTTGCATGCAGCTAGCCCAGGTTTGATCCATGGCATCTCATACGGTACCCAGAGCCTGCCAGAAGTAATTTCTGAGCTTAGAGCTAGTAATAATACCTGAGCATTGCTGGCGTGGCCCCAAAACCAAACCAAACCAAATAAATAAATAAATGACCTATAAGACCTTAGGAAATGAAAAAACATTCCATGCTCATAGTTTGGAAGACTCAATATTGTTGCAATGACAATCTATATTATATATTATAGTTTTTCTTTTTATTTTTCTGACCACACTAAATAACAAAAGATGCTAGGTTCTGCTTTATTGTTTCCTTAGAGTGTGTACTGTGTTTTATATGGGAATTTCCTGATACAAGGCAACCAGTGAGAAATGGTACACAGCTAGGGACAGTGGAGTGGATCTAAGGGAACCTCGTATATTTGAATTGAATCAAGTATTTTTTTTAATTTTGTGATCTTACAGAGTTCAATTTCTAGTATTTTGTATCCTATTTGGTCCTCTGAAAGACTTAGGCATTATCCCTAAGAGTAGGATCAGATATTAACCCTAAGAGTGGGATCATTTATAAGCCCTTAGCACCTTCAAAACAAGAGAGAGACAGAGACCAAGAGAGTCAGAGAGACCAAGAAAGACAGAGAAAGAGAGTGAGAAACATTTTAGTAAATAGTTTCCAATACATAATGGTTTTTATTATAATAGCCATGATTTTTAGATGAGTTACAGTTAATTATACTGTTTGAAATTTTTTTTAAAATTTTGTGTGGCAACATGATTTTTCCCTTACAGATATGGATGTTACATAAAGTAGTGATTTTCTAGAAGAGTAGAATGATATAGCTATTTTTATATTTAATAAAATGTTGAAGTTGTTGAAGTTGTTAAATTATTAACCATTTTGGGTTCATGTCAATTAATTTATGTTCAGGAACTATAATGTTTTTCTTTCCAAAAACTTGCAGCAAAGTAGGTTTATTTTACTGAAAAAAGATAAAATGATAAAATTCACATGGAAAATAATAACAATAAAAAGGAGCTGAAATTTTCCTCAGTTTTCCTGTGCTGATATTTTTAGCAATTATACATCCATAAGTATGACATGTTTGAGTGCTAGGTTATAGAACTAAAATTTTCCTAAGCTTAGTTTTCCTAATTTATTAAAAATCAAACTTAGTATTTGTCTTAATTACCAAATAATATCAATAGCAGTACTTCAAAAATCGCTGGTGCTTTAATACTACCCCTTATGATTTTGTCAGTTTTTATTTGAAATATAGATAGAGGAATAATTTGAAAGTCTTCTTATAATTCAAAAATAGCATATAAATTAAAACCAACTGATGTGTGAAAATTCAGTCTAAGAAGGCTTTAGAGAGAGCTATAGAAACTGATTCCCCTCTAAGACAGATTTGTAAATTATTTTTTATTTCTTCAAATCAACAGCAAAGACATCAGTAAAGATATGTTTGAAATATAAGGATCTCAGGAACACAAGGTAAAAATCTGTGGGGCTTTAGTAGTGGGAAGAGTGCATGTACCTTGCATGAAGTCAACCCAGGTTGAATTCCTGACATATCATATGGTTCCCCTGCCAGAAGTGATCCTTGAACTCAGAAACAAAAGTAGGTCCTGATGGCTTCCAAGTGTGGCTCACTCCCAATATATCTTCATTCAGCATTTTTCATAATCCTCATATAAGTCAAATTAATAATGAAGCTCAAGTGTTATATGTTTAATAGCACATTTATCTGTGATTTTTCTCCTTTCAATATTTTCCCAACCTGCTTGTCTGTTCTATTGAATGATCATTAGCAATCACTAGAACATGTAACAAATTTCTCTTACTAAAATAGCAGATAATCTGTTAGAAATTTTATAAATTGTAAGACTCAATATGAGAAACATTGTGCATTATAAGTTTCCTTAAAATAGGAATTAATTTATAATTATTAAAAATCAGTTTATATGCAGTTTTTAAAGCACACTAAATTTTATTGGCATAGTTACTGTGGTGGTACAAGTTGAGTAATTCAAATTCTGCTTTAATTTTTACTAAAGAATATTTTAGGAATTCAATGAATTGTTCTTGTAATAATATATTTTAAAGGCAAAGTTCTCTGAATGCTGCTAATATTTTATCCTATTTTGAACTTTCAAAAGAGAACATTCTTTGAGAGCTCAGTTTTACTATAAAAATATTTTGGATTTTTCTCTCATTTGGTGGACCGTGTTCCAGATGTTGGGAATAGAACCAGAGTTAACCACATGCAAAGCAAACATCCTACTTGCTGTACTATCTCACTGGTACTCTGAAAAGTATATTTTGTTATTTTAAGTCATTTAAGAATATTACCATTTGGTGCAGCCTTATCCAAAATTATGAATTAGAGTTTAATGTTATTATAACAATATATATTTAATAACTGTGTCTCATTTATAATGTAAAATGAAAGCAAGGCTTATTGTATTTGCTTTTCACTAACCTGGCATTTACATTTTTGAATCAAACTAATGTTCTTTTGTAAATGATATAAATTCTAGGCATGCACTACTGAAGTTGTGTCTAAACTTACTGTATAGAAAATTAATGCACAGAATATAAGCACTTATTTGCAGAACTGTTTCCACTTAGGTTGACAGCTTTATCCACTCCACTCTCTTCTCTTGACAGAGTACTAGTTTAGTTGTCATGTTATAAATTTAATATAGCTAGCTGCATTGTAATTAAAAGAAACTGGTTTTTCATCAAGAATGATGATGCGTTGGGGCCCGGGAGATAGCATGGAGGTAAGACGTTTGCCTTTCATGCAAAAGGTCATCAGTTCGAATCCCGGTGCCCCATATGGTCCCCCGTGCCTGCCAGGAGCAATTTCTGAGCATGGAGCCAGGAGTAACCCCTGAGCACTGCCGGGTGTGACCCCAAAACCACAAAAAAAAAAAAAAAAAAAAGAATGATGATGCAGACTTTAGTTAATTGTGTGGTTATCTCACACATTTTGTGCTTGCATTGATCATTGCTAGTAGCATTTTTGTAATGCTTGTTAGGAAAGATTATTTTTTATAAGTCAAGTGTTACAAGTATTTAGAGAAATCCTTTGAAGCATTAGAATGTTTGGTAGAAGTGGAAGACTTGTTTTAACTTCCATATAACTCTTTAATGTGAATTCTCTTTAATGGGAAATGAATTCATGATGCATATAGGCCAACATGATGTTAGTTACAACTCCTTAACTTCTTTATCATGCATTAGAACATTTATTCATGTCTAAAATTTTGCTCTCTTTCTCTCCTATTTGAGTTTTTCTGTTTTTGTTTTTGGGACATACCCATTGATGCTCTGGGGTTACTCCTGGCTATGCGCTCAGAAATCACTCCTGGCTTGGGGGACCATATAGGACACTGGGGGATTGGGACACTGGCCAATTGAAGCTCTGTCAATTCTAGGTCAGTCCTAGATTAGCGCTGGCGAGGCAGATGCCTTATCTCTAGCGCCACAGCACCAGCCCCTCCTATTTTATGCTTTACTTAGATTTTATCCCTAGGTTTTTTTCCCTGCTCATTTAAATAATTTCTTTTATTTCTAAAATTTTTAGACTGTGTCCTCTGATTCCAGTTTTCTGTTGGTCTTAGAGAATGAGTCAGACACGCCTGACCCCAACAGATTTATTTTTCTTTTGCTTGTCATAATTTATACCTAGAACTCCAGAAATGTAGAGGTATCATTTAATTTTAGATTTTAATTTTTGGTAGAATTCTACTAGGAATTTTAGGTTGTATTCCAAGCCATATTGATCTGATTGCCAGTGATATAAACTACTTTTCAGAAATTTTTCAGAACTCTTGGGAATAATTAGCAATGGATTTGAAGGCCTCTAGAAATTTCATTTAAAAAATGGCTTATATTGAAAGAAATTGAGATATATGATTATAGAGAGAAATAGAGGTAGAAATAGAGAGGGAGGAAAGGAAAGAGAGAAAGATATTTAAGAGAAAACACAGACTTGAAAAAAATCAGCCAGCAAATAAACCTATCTAGGAATTTTAAACTTCACTGTAATTTAATAGCAAATAATTGTTATTTCTCCAGATTTGACTCTCTCAATAAACATTTGCTTTAATAGGGACAAACCTATTTTAATTTCTGTGGGTGGAAGCTTTTTCTTTCTGCATCCAAAGTTTACCTCTCCTGTTTTAGTCAAGAGTTGAGCAGATGTTCAGAAAATTAAGTTCAATCCTATTCAAGGGAGAATGCAATGACCTTCAAATAGACTTTATCTTTTAGAAGCTGGTTTGGAAGCCACCATGAGAAAAGAAAACCTTACATCATTCCCACCTATAACTCTGGAGATGCAACCTTCCCCAAGGTTCAATACCACATGAAAAATTTGTTTAGTCCATGACTAATGTGATGGGAAAAAGGCATATAACACCATGTCTTCGTGTCTACTCAAAAGCCATTTTAAGCAACTTTGAGCTTAGGAGATAACAGTAGATTCTTAATTATAGGATTATTGTGTGATATGTGTGATAGAAGGCTTTAATAAAAGCATAATGACAAAATTTAAAAAGCATGAAAAATCAATACTTACCTGGCAGGGGCGATACCATGATCACGAAGGTGCTTTCCCCAGGGTAAGGCTCACCTATTGCACTCTGGGTGTGATGACCTCTGTGATTTCCCCAAATGTGAGAAACTCAATTGTGTAATTTGTGGAAGTGGGGGACTGCATTCGCGCTCTCCCTTGGAAAAAAAAAAGCATGAAAAATTGATTTTTGCTTATTTGCTTAAAAAAAGAATCAAACATTTATATGATCAGATACTATACCAATTATTATGTTAGCTGCTTTGCTAAGTTTTGTCAGATCCACACATTTCATCTTTACAGTTGAGTTTTTATGTTTACTTATTCCATATGCATTTGAGACTTTGATTTATATTAGCTACAAAACCAGTTAAAACTTCATCTAGAGGCACATATACTCCTAGGATCCATGTGACAGTGTTGCATACATGTGAGTCATCATTGATTCACACATATGGTGCTTGAGCACACATATGGCCCTCATCTCCTCTCTTGAAATGTGGACTTTCCTATTTTCTAACTATGCATTTATGGAGTTCCTCCACCTTTGGAGAAGCTATATCGGGGTGGCAAACAAGTTCGACACAAAGAGCCAAAATTTTAAACTGTGCGAGTCAGAGAGTCACACCAAGTAGTAACCTGCCAAAACAGACATTCACACAAAAAGCATATGCTTTTAAAAATAGTATATTAAACACATATTGCATTTTGCCATTTTGAGTGAGGGTAAAAATTCTGCAGTGATGGTGAGGGTGTGCTGCGTCCTCCACACTAAGAACTAACTACAAGATGTGACCCAACATGTGACACCGGGTCCCGGCTCGCTGGCCAGTGCAGTTGTTTCTGAGGGATGGGAGATGGGAGGAAGCACCTGGGGGCGGGACTCGTGCTTGGAGATCTCTCCTCAGAGGCCCATCCTCAGAAGCAGCACAACAAAATCCAAACTTGGTAAAGAGCCACAGTATACAAAAGAATGATAAGAGACAAAGAGTCGCATTCATTGCAGCTCAAGAGCTTAGTGTTCTGGGGCCCGGGAGATAGCATGGAGGTAAGGCGTTTGATTTTCATGCAAAAGGTCATCGGTTCGAATCCCGGTGCCCCATATGGTCCCCGTGCCTGCCAGGAGCAATTTCTGAGCATGGAGCCAGGAGTAACCCCTGAGCACTGCCGGGTGTGACCCAAAAACCAAAAAAAAAAAAAAAAAAAGAGCTTAGTGTTTGCCATCCCTGAGCTATATTCTCTCTTGAGAGTTATTCTCTCTTTCTTATCCTGTCCCTTGCCTTCCTCAGTACTTTGAAGTGAAACTGCTGGTGGGAATGCCGTCTAGTTCACCCTTTCTGGAAAGTGATATGGAGATTCCTTCAAAAACTGGAAATTGAGCTCTCATACAATCCAGCTAACCACTCCTAGAAATATACCCTAGGAACAAAAAAAAAAATACAATACAAAAATCCCTGCCTCACACCTATATTCATTGCAGCACTATTTACCATAGCAAGACTCTGGAAACAACCAAGATGCCCTTCAACAGATAAATGGCTAAAGAAACTGTAGTACATATACACAATGGAATATTATGCAGCCTTCAGGAGAGATGAAGTCATGAAAATTTCCTATACATGGATATACAAGAAATCTATTATGCTGAGTGAAATAAACCAGAGAGAGAAAGACGGAGAATGGTCTCACTCATCTATGGGTTTTAAGAAAAATGAAAGATATTCTTGCAATAATTTTCAGAGACAAAAGAGAGGAGGGCTGGAAGTTACAGCCCACTTCATGAATCTCACCACAAAGAGTGATGAATTTAGTTAGAGAAATAACTACATTGTGAACTATCCTAACAATGAGACTGTATGAGGGAAATAAAAAGCCTGTCTAGAGTACAGGTGGGGGTGGGGAGGGGAGGAGGGATATTTGGGACATTGGTGGTGGGAATGTTGCACTGGTGATGGGGGGTGTCCTCTTATATATGACTGAAACTCAACCACAATCATGTTTGTAATCAAAGTGTTTAAATAAAATATTATTTTAAAAAGCCATTTTTATTTAAAAAGTCATCTAAACACTTCCTAACGAGATAACAATATGAATAGACTAACTTCTGAGCCCAAAGTCTTAGTTATTCATTGTGGCCTCATGACAGTATGCTTCAAGGATGGAGAAACCCAGTATCTTTTAGGCCAAGGGAATTTCCTTTCTAATTTCTCCAAATACTTACTGTGCCAATGAAAAAAGAAAAAGAAAAAACAAACAAACCTTGTCACACCAACTACCTCCATTTTTTCTTTTTTTTTCTTTTTCTTTTTTCTTTTAAATTTATATTTATAACATAACCATAGAATATGAATCATATTATTCTGCTTTATATTCCTATGTATTCTTACAAATTGAGAAAAAAAAAGTGGATGGTACCAGGGGCAAAGCAATCTCTGAGCATTGAGTAGAAACCCAAAGTCAACAATAATAGTATCAAGAGATGTAAACTACAACAAGCTATACACAAAAGGAACCACTTGCAGTCCAGGGGGCTAAAGATGGAGGTATGGGATACATGCTGGGAACAATGGTGGAGGGAAGACAACACTAGGAATTACCCTAAAATTTTGTCACTATGTACCTTAAATATAGCTGTGAAAGACATGTAATTCACATTGGTTTCAATAAAAATTATTAAAACATGTTTACATTTATTTTAGTTATCTATTATAACATTTTAAAATACTACTGAAATGTCTGAAGATGCATCATTTTTAACAATTGTCTCTTAATCATGCTTTAAAAAATTTTGATTCCTTCTATTTTGTATATGTTTTTGTAATAGCTCCAAACAACTCTTCTCAAATTCTGGCAAGAGACCTAGTGATGTTTAGCAGTACCCCATGCATATTGCACATTTTATTTTCTAAACTAACCAACAAAATTTTGTCACTGTGTTTATTATTAAAGCCTTTTATCTCACATGATTTCAAGACATCAGGCATTAACTTTATTCTCTCTTATACTAACTTTGACAGCTTGACCCTGTTATCAGTGATCTAGACATATACGCACATATGACTAGACATACTGCTGCATGTCAAATAGTTTGGTGTAGAATAAAAATATTTATTCTTTACTTAAAACAGCCTGCCCATCCCAGGTGTGGGTGTGTCTGTTCCTCCAGGTGGGATTAACATCTCAAAAGAAAGTTTAGGTACAAGGGAGTTGGGGGAAGGGTTACAGTTTGGAGTTTTTATTAAAATCTCTACTTGAGGTTTATCATTTTGCCTCCACTTAGAAAACAGTTTCATAGACATCAGAGTGTTTAGTCTTAGTGTTCTTGACTTTACTATCACCTTGAACTATTAGTACCTTGAAAACTGTAGTTCTCTCTGAAGTTATATCCAATATGCAAATTTTAAGTAGTGATCTAATGGCAAAATGACTTGTGCTCCTGATTTCTCAGTGGGAAGCTAATTGCTCTCCAATTTTAATTTAAGCATTCACACTAAAAGCATTATAGAAAACTTCCAGTCCTTGATCTCCGTCATATATTCTCTCCTTATTTAGTGGGAGATCACAAGTTAGTGGCATATTTTTCAGTTCTCTATTCTTATATCCACAAAAGTGATAGTTAATTAATCATAGTAATTCATCAACTGAAACTTAACCTTTTTTTTTTTTTTTTTTTTTTTTTT
>PVKC010023234.1:0-17369 GCA_004027635.1 Crocidura indochinensis
CCCCCCCCCCCAGCCTGCTAGAAATAATCTTTGAGTGCAGATTCAGGAGTAACCAACCCCTGAACACCACTAGATTGGTCCAAAACTTAACAAAACAAAACAAGCAAACAAAAATTCAGCTAGAGGGTTTCTTAGGGGCTGACTACAGGGGTAGTTGACCACGTGCTTTAGGAGATCTATAGATTCACAGGCTTTTTGAGGAAGGAGCATGTTGCAGAAAGAAGCAGTCCTAGATATCCTATAAAGGCTGAATCAGATGTGAAATCCTGAAGGGATTTTAACAGATTGTTCCATACGATACAAACTCTAGCTTTTTTCAAAACATAAGGTATTTTCACATAAATCATAACTTCCCTTGGTTTGGGGATGTAACCTAAAGAATTCAATAGTATACTTCAAGCAAAGCATGTCTTGGAAAATAAATTTTACATTCTATTCTATAATGTATAATAAATTTAGTCTGATTTTTACAAGTTGTTATTAACATAGCAACAACAAACCAGAAAAAAGACCCCACTCTTCCTCCCTGCATCCTTGGTTAATGCCCTTTATCATGATTCTCAATCTTGATGGTACAATGATATCTCTAAGAAATCTTTTAAAAATGTGGATTTCTGGGGCCAGAGAGATAGCACAGAGGTAGGGCGTTTGCCTTGCATGCAGAAGGATGGTGGTTCGAATCCTGGGCATCCCAGGGGGAATTTCTGAGCACAGAGCCAGGAGTATCCCCTGAGTACTGCTGGGTGTGACCCAAACACCAAAAAAAAGTGGATTTCTCCTAGAGACTTAGACTTTGCTGTTTAGGATGTGATCTGGGCACCTGGTTTATTTTTCCTCATTCATCTGTGTTCGGGGCTTCTTCCTATCTCCAACTCCACATCACTATTGGCAGTTTACAGAGGGCTATAAACAATGTTGGGGTTCAAACTAAGATCAGTGTGCACAAGGCAAGAACCCTAGCTGCTGTACTACCTCTGTGGTCCTGAGTGACTGAAATTTTAAAATCTCCCCAAAGGCTTTAAAGTGCAGAGAGCCATAGTAACAGATGATTTAGAGCAGAGATTTCCAAAGCACGGCTGGCCCCCAGACCAACCACTACAGCAGGGCCTCAATATTTGTAGGAAAGACAATTTCCTCCAGCTTCACACACTGAATCTATCATTCTGAGGGTACCTTCCCCCTCCGCCATTGATTAATGCCTTCTGAAACTTAAGGTCTCTCATAAAGACTCTGCTTTGTAGTTTGAGAAGTCCAGGCATAGCATTTCAACTTGAGCTTCACTCAGAGAGGTAAGTCTGTCAGATAATATCTTTTCTAGCTGACAGGTGGACAGATGGAAGCTGAAAGAAGTTCAGAGATTTATCAGTTAGTGGCAGACTAGGCACTCAAATATTGAAGGCAAAACAGAGGATGAATACTGACAGAGAGACCTCTCCCTGCCTCAGGGCCACTCATCAGATAGCTGATCTGATACTGGGTTGACCACCTTGACACACAGAGTCCTAAGGACTAAAAATGGGGTAGAAAGTCAGCAAATAAGTTTAGTAAAGAAACGAAGAGTAAATAGTTCTGTGTACTACATTGACTCTGTTTCAACGGCGCCACTGCTATATGAATGCTGTTATATTTCATGTATGAGTATGAATGTGTGTTAATAAAACTTTATTTAGAAAAGCAGATATTGGGGCCGGGCGGTGGTGCTGGAGGTAAGGTGCCTGCCTTGCCTGCGCTAGCCAAGGACAGACCACGGCTCGATCCCCCGGTTTCCCATATGGTCCCCCAAGCCAGGAGCGACTTCTGAGCGCATAGCCAGGAGTAACCCCTAAGCGTCACCGGGTGTGGCCCAGAAACCAAAAAAAAAAAAAAAAAAAGAAAAGAAAAGAAAAGCAGATATTGAAGATGGAGAGATAATACAGCCAGTAGGGTAGTCGCCTTGCTTGTTGCTTACAATCAATCAATCAATTAATCATCAATCATCAGCATCACATATGATTCCTTGAGCCCAGCCAGGAGATACCTGGCACAGAGCCAGGATTAAGCTCCAAGCACTAACTAGTAACCCTTAAGTCCAAAGAGAAGAAAGAAAAGGAAAAATGGTAAGATGCTGGATCGAGATGTGGGACTATGGGGCCAGAGAGATGGCACAGAGATAGGACTTTGCTTTGCATGGGGCCAACCAGGGAGGGAACTGGTTCAATTCCTGGCATCCCATGTGGTCCTCCGAGGTTGCCAGAAGTGATTTCTGAGTGCAGAGTCAGAAGTGACCCCTGAGTGCTAGAAACCAACCAATCAATCAATAAAGTTAAAAAAAAAAAAGAGAGAGAGAGAGAGAGATGTGGAACTAGGTGCTGCTCCGGTGTCAGTGTCACCAGGGTTGTTGGCCCAAGCCAGCCTCGCATGGAGTAGCCACCCCTTGTTCACTAGAAGGAGATGCTTAGCAAGAATCAGGACAGTGCTAACTGCTGAGTAAAGTAAGAAGGGAGGTTCAGAAGGAGACATGGAAGAGATAGCTCTTGTTTTTTGTAATGACTATAAAAGCTTTGTTTTATTTATTTGTTTGTTTGTTCATTTATTTTCAGGAGGGTCACACCCTGTGTTGCTCAGGGGCTTCTGTTCATCTCACTTTGCTGTTATTTTTTCCTCTTCGATATTTGGTGGTCTTATAACATTCCAATATTTCCATGAAGATAATTTCCAGAAGAATGTGCCACTGGGTTTGGAGAGCACGTTTACTGTCACCCTCATGCTCCCTGTTGGATGAGCAAGTGGCTTTGCCACTTGAGAGACCTGCTCAGCCTTTGGGGATCCCTCCAAGTACACTTCCACAGTAAAGAGAGGAAACTCAAAGAGCTATCTCTGGAGGCCAGAGAGATAGCACAGTGGTAGGGTGTTTGCTTTGCACATGGCCGATCCAGGATGGACAGTGGTTCGAATTCCGGCATTCCATATGGTCTCCAACCTTGCCAGGAGTGATTTCTGAGTGTAGAGCCAAGAGTAACCCCTGAGTGCTGCCATGTGTGACCCAAAAACAAACAAACAAACAAAAAAAAACAAAAAAAAAAGGAAAGAAAAGAAAATAGAAATTATATCAACTATCTTCTCAAATTATGTATGGTTCACTGAAAATAGAAGTGAATTACAAACAGAAATGGAGAAATTGGGGCCAGAGAGATTGCATGGAGGAAAGGCATTTAATTTGCCTTGCATGCAGAAAGATGAAGGCATTGGTTCAAAGCCCGGCATCCCATATGGTCCCCCGAGCCTGCCAGGAGTAACCCCCAAGCACTGCCGGGTATGATCCAAAAACCAAAAATAAAGAAATGGAGAAATAACTTTAATATATGGAAATTAAACAGTTCACAATTGAACAACCAGTGGATTAGTGAGGAAATCAAAGGTAAATCAAGATTCCTGGAAACAAACTTGTCACAAACAGCAGGGGAGTGCAGTCAGAGCAGAGAAGGGACCACTATGACCACTTCAGTTATCAGATCAGATTAGAGATGAAAAGAGCTGGGGTGGGAGTGAAGGAAACCAGTCCCGGAAGGCTAGGTTGAGCTCTGGGCATCAAGCTGATCAGAGTGGCTATGTACAAGGTAAATATATTTATCACGATCACGCTGATCATCGACAAGAACTGGGGGCTGAAAGGAGATAAAGTTAGCATTTCTGTTTTAGAAATAAATGAATGCCTGGTGGAGAGAAAAATAAGAACAGAAATAAATATTCAGGACTCGGGAGATAGCATGGAGGTAAGGCATTTGCCTTTCATGCAAAAGGTCATTGGTTCGAATCCCGGTGCCCCATATGGTCCCCGTGCCTGCCAGGAGCAATTTCTGAGCATGAAGCCAGGAGTAACCCCTGAGCACTACCAGGTGTGACCCAAAAACCAAAAAAAAAAAAAAAAAAGAAAGAAAGAAAGAAAGAAATATCCAAGCCAATGTCAACAACAATAGAATCAAGGGACCAAAACTTTAACAAGCTAAACTTAAACTGGCAGGTCAGGGGCGAAAGGTGGTGGTATAGGATGCACTCTGGGTTCATTGGTGGAAGGAGGTCAACACTGTTGGTGAGAATGGCCCCTGGCTCACTGTATATCTGAAATTCAACTATGAAGGAAAAGATCACAATGTTTTTAATAAAAAATTAAAAAAAATAAATGAATGAATGCCTTATCATTCAGGTAATATGGTTCACTAGGCCTTATCATGATGATGGTTAATGGGGAAAAACTTGCCAAGGACTGATCTGTGAGTCTTTACGAGTGCCCTATACAAGTACCAGTGCAAAGCATGCACTTAGGTGATTGCATAAACCTCTCTTGCCCCCCAAAAGTGGATTTTTATTTGTCTGTTTTTTGGGACACATCTGGCTGTATTCAGGGGTTACTTCTAGTTCTGCATTCAAGAGTTGCTCCAGGCAGAGCTATGGGATGCAAGGAATCAAACCCAGGTCTGCAGTGTGTACGACAAGACCCCTATGTGCTGTATTTGCTGCTCTGCCCAAAAGTTCTTAAACTATCTTCTTCAAAGACAGTGATGGAAGATTCTCAAATTAGTTTCTATCCAGAATTTGTCTGACCCTTTGTTTCTGGATCATAAAACCAAATTCTAATCCACAGTGAGATATTACACTTAATCCCATCTATGGATATTTAGTGTTTTTATTACCAAGGGTTGTGGATCCAAGCCAAGGTTTTGGGTAGCCTAAATAAAATACACTTAAATTTTTGGTCATTTGTCTATACCAATGGGAATATTCAGAGATAATGCAAATGATACTAGAGGAAATTTGAGGTGCCTTCATTGTCTGAAAAAGATCACATGCCCCCTAATTGTTGATGATTCCACTGATTTTCTTTCTTCTTTTTTTTTTTTTTTTTTTTTTTTTTTTTTTTTTTTTTTTTTTTTTTTTTTTTTTTTTTTTTTTTGGTTTTTTTGGCCACACCCATTTGATGCTCAGGGGTTACTCCTGGCTAAGCACTCAGAAATTGTCCCTGGCTTGGGGGGACCATATGGGACGCTGGGGGATTGAACCGGGGGCTAGGCTTGCAAGGCAGACACCTTAGTGCCACCTCGACGGCCCCTAATTTTCAATGGAATTCCCCTACTCCTACTTTGTCCCTGAAAGTCTAAGTTCATTTCATAGCCAAAAGGAAAGAAAAGTTTGACTTGCTGGATTTCTTTCCCTGCACAACTAAAAATCACAGCAAAGCTGCTAATCAGACTACCCAATAGGAAAAGAGCTACATTTATTTACCATTTGTTTATCTTCAAAAGAGCTAATACCATAATCTCTTGCTAATTTGGGATTACTTTCCTACAAAAGGCTAAGAGTGAAAAGGAAGGAAAGGGTAAGAGGAAATTAAGCAAAAAGATGCTAAATGAAGCATACAAATTCACACATAGTAAACAACCATTTGAGAAGAATCCACTTTCCAATTTGCTGCTAGAGCCTCTTGCCAAACATGGCTTTCTCCTAATAATCTCACTCTTCCCTGGCTTCTCAGCGACCGTGAACTAAATATCCAAACTCCAGAATTTAGGCCCTGGTCCTGGAGTGATCTGGCCCCATCTCTATTCTGGCTCTGTGCTCAGATCATTTCTGGAGGGTTCAGGGAACCTTATGGGATGCCAGGAATTGAACCCAGGTTAGTCATGTGTAAGAGAAGCACCCACTCTGTTGTACTATCACTTCAGCCTGTATCTTGTGCCTTCTGGTGTGAGATGCTGGGTTTGCTTTTTCCCTGGCTATGTCTTTTTTAAATTAAAGAACTATGATTTGGGGCCCGGGAGATAACATGGAGGTAAGGCGTTTGCCTTTCATGCAAAAAGGTCATCGGTTCGAATCCCGATGCCCCATATGGTCCCCCGTGCCTGCCAGGAGCAATTTCTGAGCATGGAGCCAGGAGTAACCCCTGAGCACTGCCGGGTGTGACCCAAAAACCAAAAAAAAAAAAAAAAGAACTAGGATTTACAAAGTTTTGATAGGGTGACTTTTAGACAAACATTATTTAGCATTAGTCTCGCTATCATAGCAGACACTTATAAACTCAAAATTTAATGAATGACTGCTTTTGTTGTTATTGTTTTGAGACCACAACTCCTGTTTACATTCTTGATCAAGTACTATTAAAAACCTCTGGTACTTTTAAATGAAATTTTAATAGAAATACCAAGGAAAAATTTAATACTATTTGACAAACTGCAAACTTTGCATAGATGAGTAAGAGCTGCTAATCACTGAGGAAAAAGCAGGTTATTCTACAAAGGAGCTGCCATGAAATTGTCATCCCACATGAAAGAAACTAAAATCACCACTCCCCTCAGATATTGCACGCATGATTCCTGATGGAGTTGAGACCTAAGACTAACTAAGGGGACCTAAAAATTATCAGGAGAAGATGTAAAAAGTATTATTAGGATTTTAGGTGAGACACTGTTCGTTTTGATCAGACCTGGAAGTCACAAGTCATGGATGGAGAAAAATGACAAAAATATTCTCAGCATGGAAAAAAATTGTGACTATTACAGCAAACCAGGATAAATAAAATAAATATAAAGAAACGTCATTAGATAGACCACCCCATTTTAAGAGTCAAAGAATGTAAAAAGTCTTAAGAGATTTTTTGGTTTTTTTTTTTTTTTGACCACACCCGGTGGCACTTGGGTTACTCCTGGGTCTGCCCTCAGAAATCATTGGGGGTGGAGGGCGGGGAGGGAGCATTTGGGGTGCCGGAGATTGAACTGAGTTGGTCCTGGGTTGGTTGTATGCAAGGCAAATATCCTACCTACTGTGCTATTGGTCCAGCACCTTAAGGGAATTTTTATTTGTTTATTTTGGGGGCATAGTCAGTGGTGCTTAGGGCTTACTACTGCCTCTGCATTCAGAAATAAGCCCCTAGGGCTTGATGAATTATATGGAGTTCTGGGGATCGAACCTGGGTTGGCTGCATGCCAAGCAAACACCCTACTTGCTATATTATAGCTCGGGTCCCACAGTTTTTAGTTTTTATGACAAAACCCAGAAGTTTATGCATGTCATGTATTCCTCCTAGACACATGAGAGAGATCATTTCCCCCTTCCATGCCCTTTCATGCCCTTTACTATTGTCATGATGATGCATTTGGTTGCAGTGTTCATGCACATTGGGTGCAGACCTTGATTTTTGCTCCTTGGAGCTGCCTGTATGTACCTTTTTTTTTTTGGTTTTTGGGCCACACCCGGCGGCGGTGCTCAGGGGTTACTCCTGGCTGTCTGCTCAGAAATAGCTCCTGGCAGCACGGGAGACCACATGGGACACCGGGATTCGAACCAACGACCTTTGGTCCTGGTCTGGCTGCTTGCATGGCAAACACCGCTGTGCTATCTCTCCGAGGGGCCCCTGTGTGTACCCTTTAATTGTGATGTGCACATACTCACTAGGGTGTGGTGTACCGGAGGTCATATCCTTTCTTGTTCTCCTCACAGAAGGAGCACTGTCATAATCCTACTATGTATGTAGGATAGTACTGGGATCAGACTCAAGATGTCATGCCTACAAGGCAAGCACTCTCTGTAACTGAGCTCTCTGTTGGTCCTTAGATACCATTTTTATTTTGAGGTTGAGTTAAGTGAACCTGGGGGGTCAACTCAGCCAGGAGTCCCTCTGTGAACCAGGCCAGAAGATTGGTTGTTTGGGCCTGAGGGTGAAGTGATTGCTGTTCAGGCCCTGACTTGCCATGTCGATCAAGACCACCTCAGCAATGCCTGGAAGCCTCTGGGGCTACACCTGGCAGGGCTCAGAGCTATGAGTGGGGCATGTGAGGTCAGGATTTGAGAACCTTGAAAAAAAGGAAAAAAGAGGCCATTTGTGGAGTTACCTCACTTTTCAAAAGGCACAGTGAAACACTCTATTTTGTCTTTTTTACAGATAAGATTTTTCCTTATGAGAAGACCTTAAGAGATATTTTAGATGCAAATATTTTTTCAAAGGGCACCTCCATTCTGTCTTCAGGGCCTGCTCATGAAATTAACCTTTGCCTTACCTCCAGTGTATGATCTTATCAGACCCCTCCAAACATTTCTGCTTTTATTTGGGGGCCACATTCAGTGTACTCTGGGTTTATTCCTGACTCTGTGCTCAAGAATCACTCCTAGTGGGGGGACTTTATGTGGGGTGCTAGAGATTCAACTTTATGTGGGGTGCTAGAGGGTGAGCTATGTGGCTTGCTTGTTTTATCATTCCACCCCATAGTCCCAAATTTTTTAACAGAACTGTTTTTTCTTATAGCAGTGTAATTGTAATTTTCTTATATTAAAATTTGATCCATATATTTGAAAACTGCATACTACCAATTATTTTTTCTTTTCTTTTTTTTTGGACGGGGGGAGGGCTACAACTGGCAGTACTCAGGGTTACTCCTGACTCTGAGCTCACGAATCACTCCTGGCAGGCTTGGAGGACCCATATGGGATGCCAAGGACCCTGGGCAGCTGCCTGCAAGGCAAATGCCCTCTCTGCTGTGCTATTGCTCCAGCCCCCTAATGATTCATTTTTTTAGATTTTATTGTTGTACAAATCTGAAGAACTGTCTTGAATTAACTGTCACATACTTTATGATGGGGTTAGTTAAGCAAATGGGTAATGATAAAGACTGAAAATAGTGTACTTAAGAGTACAATACTGGGGGCCGGAGCGGTGGCTCAACGGGTAAGGTGGCCTTGCCCGCACTAGCCTAGGATGTACCGCGGTTCCATCCCCCGGCATCCCATAAGGTTCCCTGGGCCTGCCAGGTGCGATTTCTGAGCTCATAGCCAGGAGTAACCCCTGAGCGTCACCAGGTGTGGCCCAAAAACCAAAAAAAAAAAAAAAAAAAAAAAAGTGCAATACTGAAAAAGACATATTAACAAATTTTGTTTCCATGTATACAAATTGTTACTCTATTTATAAATGAAACTTACCTATTCATTAGTGCTTCCCCCTAAGTACTTATGCAAACAACTTAGAGATAAAATAGTACATTTTACATATCTTGTATACATCAAAATTAAACCAAAGATCTTCAGTAGGAGTATGAGTAATTTGGAGTGCCCTCTTGAATGAGCCATAACTCATGAGTTATTTTATGTTAAACAGACAGTTCTTAAAAGAGGAAATAAAAATGGCCAGCAAACATTTAAGTAGGCCTCAGACTTATGGGTGAGCAATAAGGGAAATGTAAATTGAAATAATGAGACCTATCTATTAAAATTTAAGTATTTAAATATCATATAAAGATCACTTCTAGCCTGGGAAGATGTGAAAAAAATGCATTTGGAGAAAATGAAAGGGAAAATTTAGAATGGCCAATTGTACATTAGTATCACTTGATCCTCACAAGCAACCATATAAGTGTGTCTGTTATAAATCAGTACTAAGACAAACCCGGCAATTTTCAGGCACCATCCCTTGAGAAGCACTTCTACTCGGCACAAGGAGGCACCCCCAGACTATCAATACATTGCTTTTAAATCTGAAATTTGTTGATGTCTATCACAGGAGAAATTGTCTAAATGAAACAGTTCACAGTACATTCAGATGAATGAATCCAACGAATATTCATTGATCTGATAGCTATCAAAGCACATTGCAAGTTAATTAAAAACCAATGTCAGATACTATGCACAGTATATGAATAATTTTGATGGAAAGCATCTGCATGAAGCACTATGATGATGGTAGTCTAGTGGTATATGAAAATATATATGAAGTGTTAAAAGAAATGTAGATATAAGTCACCAATTCATAGGTATGTTTTTCAGGAAGGCAGGAAAGGGTGGTGAGATTGTGACAAGGTAGTTGAAAAGTATATCAGCTATATATAGTACTCTGGAAGAATGTAATTATCTCTATATCATGCATCTAAATGATTAAAAAAACAATTTCATGTAAGAAAATAGTTCCCCCAATTAGTTATAGAAATTAACATTAATAATTTAATTTACTTATTTAATCATCATTTATTAAAGTAATAAGAAAACTTTATCACACTAATATTTTTTTCTTTTTTTATTTCATACAATTTTGAAATTGGCCCAATGTCCAACTTCATAATCATGGGCTCATCTCAGCAAGAGGATACAGGTCAGCTGATGAATTGAGAGCTTTCTCCAACTGGTGGCAGAATAGGGTTTCATCTAGAGGAAAATGCAGATATCACTGGTGTGAAATGTTAAGGGCCTTCTGAGATAACAGCCAACAGGAAAAGAAAGACTTCAGTCCTCTTACTGTAATGAGTATAATTCTGCCAACATTATTAGTAGGCCTGGAAGCAAATCTTCTTGTGAGAGAAACTAGTTCATATCCTTGTGAATCCCTGAGCACAGACAAGAGTAGAACTTGCCCAAAGGTGATCTACAGAGTTGTGTGTTCATAAATAGATGTTATTTGAAAATTAGCTGTGTTAAATTCTGGGACCAAATTCCAGAGGCAAGGAAATGTCTTTGGCATTAGCATACCTTCTTGCTCACATTATTTTTTATAGCTTAGGTTCCTACTAGAAGATAGTGTTGCCTTCTCAGAGAACCATCAGTGAAAAAAAATTACCTGCAGGCATTCGAGAAAGTACCAATGACTGGTGTCTCACTTTCCACTTACTGCAGAGCATTGAAAACGCTGAAGAATAAACATCTGACATTGCAGAGACCATGAATTATCTTGGTAGTTGAGAAGTTTGGCCTCATATGGAAGAAGCAGAAGTTTACTTACATAAAGTGACCTAAGTTTACTTTATTTTGCAATTTAAGATTAGCCGACATTGATTTCTACATATTTTCATGTAGGCTGCTCTCCATGCTGATAGGACCACTAAGGTGTGTGTGTGTGTGTGTGTGTGTGTGTGTGTGTGTGTGTGTGTGTGTGTGTGCGTGTGTGTGTTTATCTTATAATTGAAACTCAACTATGAATATGATTATAACCATGGTGCTTAAAAAGTTAAAAAATAAATAAATAAAAGAAGACTCACCCACTGCTTGAAATAAACAGGTAGGAGACAGGGTTAGCAGCACTGGTGGCCAACATTACACTCTGATGACAATACTGCTGGCTTGTGGTCAGTACAAATTTATGAGGAAAGCCACAGACAGAGCTTAAAACAATGAGCTTTTGCCTCTGGGGTAATAGATTAACTGCTGAATACGTGTTATTCGGAATGGAAACTGGAGTCTAAAGAAGCCACCATGATATCCTGGGGTGCAGGGCAGTGAGTGTTGGCAGCTTCAACTCAGCCCCACAAAAACTCAGTTCTCATCGCAGTCGGACCACAGAGATTTATAGACCCCAAGGAACACGTGCGACTGAGACTGCTCAAAGGAGGCAATACATTGTGAGATCCTGACTGTCAAATAACATGTTGGGGTTTCTTCACTAGTCCCAAGACTTAGAGATTACATTTTTAACATATCAATAATTTAGCCTCTGGTTAGCAAGGTTCACTGGGGCATGACTAATAAGCGGATGAAAGTGTCTTTGTGAGGATTAACTTTAATGAAAAAGAAAAGGGATAGTTATTTGGGGAGTTTGAAATCTTCCATAAATCAAAGAGAACAGTGACAAAGCAGGTTCATAAGGTAAGAATGAAGCCATTGTGGGGGAAATTAAGGAACAGCTACTTTCTATATAAATCACAGGTCAGAGCTACATTGGTGGAAGATTCCATGGGAACTGAACTAAGTGGAACTTCTTCAGGTGTGAAAGAGTTGTAGTAGGGGAAGCTCAACTCTCCTAAGGAAAACCAGATGGGCCATGTCCTTGTTAACCCTTTCCTCAGCAGCTCCAGAATGCCAGTGGACTGATTTTGCAGGAGTGATGTCCACTTATTTAAAATTCAGCTTTCAAAGCACATCTTGAAACTATCCTATTTTAAAGGCCTTACAAGGCATAGTCTATCTTGGAAACCATGGAAATTGTTCCATGTAGCTCACCAATCTGTTGGAAAAATCCTCTCTGTTCCAACTAAGACATTCTGCAGTTGACTTGTCAAAATGAGTTAGAGACGAACAGTAGTCTAATGAAAGTTTACTGCACCAGTAGTAGGAAACAATAATCTCACATTCCTCCTGGTGTGATGCACTGAGAAAAATGTAATATTACCAATATTGAGTTCCTTTTAAAAGCAATTTGTCTCACCTCAGTTGAAACAGGAGGAAAAGATAAAAAAAAAAAAAAAACTCAAGTGAAGGGAAATTGTGCTAGACAACTGACCTATTTTCTTTTTTAGAAGTCTATTTGGAGGGCCAAACGGATAATACAGAAGTTAAGGTACTTGCCTTACACAGCCAACCCTGGTCCCATCTTCAGCATTGTATATGGCCTACCCAGCCCTGCCAGAAGTTATGTACTGAGCACCAAGGAGAGCTCAAAAACTAAAGAGCAAAGTAAAATGAAATAAAATAGTTTTGGAGCTGGAGAGAGAGAGCCCAGAGGGTTGAGCACATTTTTTTTCTAACAAGTGGGTTCATGTCTTTCTTTTTTTGTTTTCGTTTTTGTTTTTGTTTTTGGGTCACACCCAGCAAAGCTCAGGTGTTAGTCCTGGCTCTATGCTCAGAAATTGCTCCTGGCAGGCTCGGGGCCCATATGGGATGCCTGGATTTGAACCACTGTTCTTCTGCATGCAAGGTAAATGCCCTACCTCCATGCCACCTCTCCAGCCCCTAATCCTGTCACTGTGTGCAAAGTGATCACCAATAAGAGTAACCCCACAGGATAAGTTCAGAGCAGTTCTGGCCACCACTAGAAGTACCATCCACACTCAGAAAAAGTAAATTTTGTAAATGACCAATCCTGAAGAACAACTACAGGCAAAAAAAGAGTAGAGTAGGGGCCCGGGAGATAGCATGGAGGTAAGGCGTTTGCCTTTCATGCAAAAGGTCATCGGTTCAAATCCCGGTGCCCCATATGGTCCCCCGTGCCTGCCAGGAGCAATTTCTGAGCATGGAGCCAGGAGTAACCCCTGAGCACTGCCGGGTGAGACCCAACCCCCTCCCCCCAAAAAAAGAGTAGAGCTATGACAAACAAAGGTAATGTTTCATACTATATGGGATCCTTGTCCAGAGAAAAATCTTGATGCAAACAGAATTGGGTCAATTAATGTAATGCTTATAGTTTAGTGAATTACTGTATGCATACTATGTTTTCAAAATTTTTGAGTTGGATATTTCTAAGTGTCTATGAGAGAGACTTCTTGTTTCTAAGATCCACATAGAATAAGTCTTAAAATCCAAAATTATCCTCAAATAACTCAGAAAAAATTACAATACACATCATCTGCCTCCTTATATGTATACAAACTGTACAATAATAATATATAGAAAGAGGTAGCAAGATGTTAAGTAATAATTAGTGCAACTAGATTTATAGTAATCTGTTTACTGTACTATTTTTATAATTTGTATGCACGAGATTTTGTAAATTAGTTTCAAAATATAAAATAGACAGCTAGAAAAGTTGGATATACTGTATGAAAAGTAAATTCAGAAAAAATTAACATAATCTTTAACAACTAAAAAGATGTCTATTGAGTTGCTGGCATCTAAAGATCTATTTAAAGAGAGTGAGTAGTAGAAAAGAAATCAGAGTATCAAGATATCACTTGACTTCAAGTTGCATAAACCCAACTTGTACTTGTATGAAATTACATTTCTCACACAGCCATTGTAGGTACCAAGGAGGCTCCCATGTTCCCATATTTTCAGTATTTATTTGGATGGGTAGTCTGTCTGCCTAATGGAAACAAGATAGTAGCACTTTGAGGCATTGTATATCCTTTTTTTAGGTGAGAAGTGGTGGAAAAAGAGGAAAGAAGCAACACCTATAGAAAATAACAAAAGCTTTCCAGAAACTACCAGAATACTGCTGTAGTTAAGAAAGCTCAAACTCTACCTATTATCAAGCTCCCTTTAAGGCTCATCAACTTTAGACTGAGTAAGAAACTTGGAAACTGGATTCAGTCCAAGGTCTATATGTTTTTCTGTGTGTGTATGTGGCTTTAGACACCAATCAACTTTTCTGGGCCTCCAGTTCTCATTTTTTAAAGTGAGAGCTTTAAACGGAATTATCCTATAACAACCTGTAATTATACTGTATCCCCCGTTGTTTAAGGGCGCTTTTGTCCGAGGTGCTGGAGTGCGCACAACTCTGACTCCTACTTGCATGCAGAAGTACGGTGGTTGGAATCCTGGCATCCCATATGATCCCCCAATCCTGCGGGGGAGGGGGGGTCGATTTCTGAGTGCAGAGCCAGGAATTGGCCCTAAGCGTTGCTGGGTGTGACCCCAAAACCAATACATTAATAAATAAATATTTATTAGACAATTAGGAAAATTAGTATCTCACAAAAGAAGAAGGTGGAGTAGGACTGGATATGTGCTGTTTACCTGTTTGAGATATTCACCATCTGTTTTTTGGGCTCTTTTCATTGTCCTGCTCTGCCTTTGCTGACCTGGCTTCATGCTGTTGTGGAATACGCTTGAGTTTGTTTAGGTATACATTCATTCACATGCATATTTATTTATTCATTTACTTATTGGTTTTTGGGTCACACCCGGCAACACTCAGGGGCAAGAATTGCTCTGTGCTCAGAAATCGCCCCCTGCCAGACTCGGGGGATCATATGGGATGTCGGGATTCCAACCACTGTCCTTCTGCATGCAAGACAAACGCCTTACCTCCACGCTATCTTTTCGGCCCCTCATGTGCATATTTAAATTCAAAAAACCATGTGTGCAGTGGTGAGGCACTGAGGAAAAGCTATAGCTTTGGTTCTTAAAAATTGTCTTCTTTCGGGCCAGAGCAGAGGCACAGCAGTAGGGCCTTTGCCTTGCATGTGACTGTCATGTACATGGAATCTATCATGCTGAGTGAAATAAGTCATTTTGATTTAATGGCTTATTTTCATTTTGATGGAAGTTGTTACAAGGACTGGAGTTTCCACACCCCTGAGTTGTAGTTCCTACATGCTCGATTGTGTTGTAGTTGAGATTGCACATACAATTCTGGAGCCATAATTTCACAGCAAGGCTGCAGGGATCTTACTCAGCTTGTGGGTCCATGTTGGGGATTAAGACTAAACTTTGAATTCGGTCTCACAGATAGGTGCTTTAGTCTGAGACCCCGAATTCTAGAATTTGAGTCCAAAAGCAGCAATGGACAGTTATGCATGTAAAAAAAAAAAAAAAAGGTACAGTTGTAGTCTGCTAAAACTTTTGTTACAAAACAAAGTTAGTTGACCTCTGAGGTTAATGCTCTTGGAAATTTGAACTGTGGCTTGAATCCCTAAAGACCAGATTCAGTCTTGTAACCTTTCAGTGGCTCCCCCATATTTATTAATTTATGTTTGTATTTATTTTTGGTTTTTGGGTCACACCCGGCAGTGCTCAGGGGTTACTCCTGGCTCCATGCTCAGAAATTGCTCCTGGCAGGCACAGGGGACCATATGGGGCACCGGGATTCGAACCGATGACCTTTTGCATGAAAGGCAAACGCCCCACCTTCATGCTATCTCCCGGGCCCCTGTATTTATTTTTGAAAGGGAGAGTTTGGACACAATCTTAGATATATTTTTTCGTTTTTCTGTTCAGTGGTTACTCATGGCTTTGCACTCAGAAATTTCTCCTGCAGTTTCTAGTAACCATATGGGATGCTGGAGATTTAACTCAGGTGGGCTGTGTGCAAGGCAAAGGCCCAACCAACTGTGCTATTGCTCCAGCTCCTGATATTTCTTCTTATATTAAAAAAAATTGTACTCTTTGTTTAACTTGGTTTTGTTTGGTGGTCACATCAAATTGTGCTCAGGACATCCTAATGGCGTAGTGCTCAGGGGTGACTCCCTGTGGAACTAGGGTTCCATGCAGTGCTCAAGAGCAAACTTGGGTCAGACACAAGCAAGACAAGCACAGTACCTGCTGTATTAGGCCCTTGGCCCTGTTTCCCGCCATCTATGAAACATCCAAAGTTGTCTATAACATCACCCAGAAGCAATCCTCTACCAGGGAAGACCCTATTGCTGCTCTAACATCGATATACTCAAAAGAATCTTCCCTTAACACTGAGAAGACTTAACAACAACAATGACCTACTTACTGAACAGGGTTTTCTACATTGTCCTTTAATTGTGAGTGGAAATTAGAGGACGCTTCGCACCATCCTGACTTCAATGTAGGATATACAGATTCCAGGATCCTCAATGCAGAAACACGATATCAACAATAGACTGTGTGAAAAATAAAACTAGTGGCACTACAAACAGTTACCTGGATTGGACAAACTAATTTGCCTGGAGCCTAGAGTTGGTCTTATGCCAGGAGACTTCAGGGGTAGGGTCTCCTTGTATTTAGGTCAAGGCTTTTACTTCCCATGTCCGCCATATTTTGGTGGGCCTATACAAACAATAATTGCCACTCTAACACTGTTTTTACTTGCTCCTTTGACTCTAAACCTTAAAAAAAAACCCACTTAAATTTTTGAGGTTAACTTAAACTAATATACATATGCATGGAAATGTAAAAAATCTACTATGCCTTCAAGTTTAAGGAGTTTCATAAATTTTATGGCTTTAGATTGTTGGTGTACTGCTAAGAAATGTTATAATGTACTACAATCTGGGGACCTGAGGGACAAAGTAATTTTACAGGGGTTCAGTTTTATTTTTCTTAGTGTTCCTACTGTAAGATCAAAATTAAGGTGTCAGCAGGGGGATTTCTTCTGAGAACTCTGTTTTTGGGCGATTGCCCTTTCACTGTAACTTTACCTTGTCCTTTCTTTGCGTCATTGTTCATACAATTAAAAATAAATAAATAAATTAAAAAAATGCAAGTTTCCCACCTACCTCAATCATATCCTCTCTTCCTCCCCTCACATCTTCCTAAGTAGGTTGCATTCAATAGAAACGATCTTACTTCACTAAAATAAATAAGCAGGTAAAATGCAGGCTTCTTTCTAGAATCCCTGAAACTTTTTCTAGAGCTACAAATTAGAGAGCTGGACTGCAACAAGAACTTTGTAGAATTCCAATGCAAAGTAAGGGTTGGTGATTCTTGAGGATTCCCTATGTGCAATGCTGGAAGGAATAATATTTTTTTATGCTGGGATAGTAGGAGTAGCTGAAAAAAAGGTGAGAGTTGAGTCACATTCTGAAGGAAGCCATTGAGAGCATATCTCTGGAAGGAGTTTTAGACCCCCAAATAGCTGAGTTCAACAAGATGATATCACTTCTCTGTGGTATATAGTATAACCAGATGGAAAAAAATGCAGGTGGTTTCGCAGGTCACTCTTGTTACTAGAATAGAGTTAGCAAAAGGACAGAGAAAGAAAGAAATTAAGGGGTTGAGTAAGAGAGAGGGATAGGAAGTAA
>PVKC010023235.1:0-17357 GCA_004027635.1 Crocidura indochinensis
TTTTAAGTGGGATGAAAGTTACAACTGTAACGATATAGACATTGGTACAAATTTTCAGTAAGACTGTGATTGAACGGCCAAGTGCAGAGTTTCTTTCTGATATCTTTTATTTTGTAGCTAGGCCAAAGCCACATGATATATATAATTAGTTTATGCTCATATATTAACATATAAGAAATATCTCTATACTCTCCTGTATTTGAATACTTTAGCATTATTTATATTCATGAAATAATGTAATATATATAAGTGAACTTTGTGCTCTGCTTTTTGTTACTTGGATTTAATGTGCATAATAGATAACTGAAAAATATTTGGATAGTAATAGTAATTCTTAGTTTTAAATACAATGTGGTTATTTTTTTTGACTTTGCATCTCTCTTTAATTAAAAAAATTTGAAATTAAGCTATGCCAAAGGGAGGAATACATGGGAATGGTGGATGTGGCAAATATCTGTAAGCTGTAAAGTTTATTAAAATTGAATAAAATATTTGTTATTTAAAAGTTTTTTGGGGTCCGGGAGATAGCATGGAGGTAAGGTGTTTACCTTTCATGCAAAAGGTCATCGGTTCGAATCCCGGTGCCCCATATGGTCCCCTGTGCCTGCCAGGAGCAATTTCTGAGCATGGAACCAGGATTAACCCCTGAGCACTGCCGGGTGTGACCCAAAAACCAAAAAAAAAAAAAAAGTTTTTTTTTAAAAAGAATTTCAATCTTTGTTTATTGCTTTTAAGAACAGTTTTGTGAATTCATTAGGGTCATCAGAAAATAGTGATTTGACTTCTTTTCCATCCAATTTGGTTCCTTGCCATTTGCTTTTCTTGCCTAAGTTCTGAATATGACATGTTTAATAAAACTGAAGTGTATCTAAGATCAATGAACCTAATCCTAAAGAAAAAGTTTTCAGTTTTTCGCTCATTAATAATGATACTGACTGTGGACTTGTTTCAGGTGGCTGTTACTATCTTTAAGATAATTTCACCCATATTTTATTGAAAGTTTTTTGTCATTAATGGACATTAGATCTGTGAATGAATTGACAATCACATGATTATGTTTCATTTTATTCATGTGATGCATTATGTCAGTTGACTTGCAATATGTTCAGTGATCCTTGAATCTGTGGGATGAATTCACTTGATTCTGGTATGAATTTCTGATCTGTTTTAACTTCAGTTTGCTAAGATTTTGTTAAAAAATTTTGCATTGATATTTACAGGGTGATTGGTCTGAAATTTTATTTTATAGAAGTGTCTCTGGGTATTTATGTCATTCTGGGCTTATAGACGGTTATGGAAAGGATTCCTATATATTTGATATTTTGGGAGAGCTTAAGGAATAAAGACAGTAATTCTTTGAAGGTTGTGGAGAAATTACTTGGAACATAGTAAACCTAGCTTGCCCAAGGACTTTTGTTCTTGTAGAGATTCTTAGTTACTGTTTCAATTTCCTTACTTATATTAGTCAGTTCAGGTTTCTACTTTTTATTTTATGATGGAAGGGTTACATGACTTAGAATCTATCCATTTCTTCTAAGGTCTCCGCCTTAAGAGCAAAAAGTTATAACCCCTCTTTATTAGGGATCTGTTTCTTCTTTGTCTCTAATTTGATTTATTTAAATAATTTAAATAATATTATAATGAGTAATTAAATAATTATTTAAATTAAATACTTTGATTTATTTAAAAATTTGATCATTATTATTATTCATTTTCCTTTTTATTTTTTCTCTCATGAATCTAGCTAACTTTATCTATTTCGTTTATTCTTTCAAAGAATAAGTTCCTGGTTTCATTGATTCCTTGAATTGATTTCTTGGTTTTGATATATTGATTTTTGACTCTATTTTTTACTATTTTCCTCCTAGTACTTTGTGGGTTTGTTTTCTTTTTCTTTTCCACATTTTTGAGATGTATGTCTGGGCAGTTGTTATGGGCTTTTACTTCCTTCTTAATGTAGGCCTGCATTGCTATTAATCTCCTTCTAAAATGGTTTTTATTATAGATTCCATAGCTTGAGTCTTAATTCTCATAAGTTCCAAGAATTTTTTTTAGTTTCTTCCTTTGATTTTTCTCTTTGTTATTGTTTAGCAGTGTTTTGTTCAGCTTCCGTGTGTTTAAAGTTTTCTTCGTCTTCTTTTTTATGGCTAATTTTTTTCTTGAATCGTGGTCTGAGAAGATACTTTGTATTATTTCTATATTTGTAAATGTATGTAAGTTTGAGTTATGCCTTAAAATGTAGTCTATTCTGGAAAACATTCGATATGCACTAGAGAAATATATGTAATCAGCTTTTAGGGTATGGAGAGCCCTGTATTTGCTTAATACATAAAAGTAGGTTGCATTCTTATATACAAAGATTGAATCAGATGAGAAAACTATTAAGAGATATGTCCTATATAAAATAGAATCAAAAGATCAAGTATCTTGGAATCAATTTAATGAAAGGTATGTGAGATCTATATTACAAAAATTCTGAATTACTTAAAAGATGAAAAAAATCTTAGGATATTGAAAACTATTCTATGTTTATGAGTTGGAAGAATTAATATGGCTAAAATGACTAACCTACATAAGATATTATAAAGATTCAATATAATCCCACTTTCAAATTCATATAACATTTTTTCAAGGACTTTCAAAAGTCAATTATAAAGTTTGATGGAATCAAAAGATCCCCAAGTAGCCAAAGCCAAACCAGAAAATAATAACTTTGGAGGTATCACATTATCTAATTTGTAACTCTATTATAAAGCTATAATAACCAGAAGATCATGGTACTGAAATAAATACAGGCTATCTGATCAATGGGTAAGAATTAAATACCCAAGGACAAAACCAAATTTTTATGGAGAGTTAGTTTTTAACAAAGGATGTGAGAATATGAAATGGAGTAAAGAGAGCCTCCTAATAAATGGTGCTGAGAAAATTGGAAAACCATGTGTAAAATATTAAAGTTGCATCTATATTGCAAGCATCAATTCAAAATAGATAAAATATCTTGAGATCCGAACAGAAACTATAAATAACATTGAGGAAAATACAGGCATAATGCTCTAAAACTTGGAACTCAATGGCATTTTCAAGGATATGATGTCACTGGCAAATAAAACATCATAAAAAATACACAAATACATTCATTTAAGTTTTCCTATATGACAAAAGAATCAGGCTCAAACTAAGACAGTTACGGAATGGTAATTAAAAATAATTTTAGCAATGCATTAGATTGATATATAAAATACAAAGATCAGCAACAAAAATATACTTAAATTATCAAAAATGGGAAAAGAAATGAACATATACTTCTTATAGGAAGATAAGCAGATAACCAATGGGATTATAACATTTTTCTCAGTATTACTTAGGCATTAATCAGGAAGACAATTATATCTCCCACCAGTGAAAATGGCACAAATAAAAAAGTGGAATCAATCTGTGCTGGCAGGGACATGTTAAAAAAGTTTTCCGAGTGGTGGAGCAGGCCATGAGGTATCAGCCTTGCATGCACTAGCCTAGGATAGACTTAGTTTGGTCCCCCGACATCCCCATATAGTCCCTGAAGCCAGGAGTTATTTCTGTGCTCATAACCAGGAGTAACCCCTGAGCATCACCAGGTGTGGCTCAAAAACAAACAAACAAAAAAAAGACTTCTCATCCACTGATGAACATAATGTTGTCTGAATCAAGTACTGTGGAAACAGAGAATTGAGTTTCCATATGACTCAGCATTTACACTTTGGGGTATCTACCCCTAGAACACAAAACCTTCCATTCCAAAGGACACATGCACTCCATAATTCATTGCTGTACTTACTATAGCTAAAATATGGAATCAAGCTAGTTGTTCAACAACTATGAAATACATTATGAAAATATGACATATTTTCAAAAATGCAATACTATGCAGCTGCAAGAAACTATGAAATCATGTCATTTGTTCCAACCAGGTTAGAATGGGAAGATATGTTGAATGGAGCAACTCAGAAGTATAAACATGGGGCTGGAGAGATAGCATGGAGGTAAGTCATTTGCTTTGCATGCAGAAGGACGGTAGTTTGAATTCCACCCTTCCATACAGTCCCCTGAGCCTGTCAGGAGCAATTTCTAAGTGTAGAGCTAGGAGTAACCCCTGAGCACTGCCAGGTCTGACCCTCCCAATCCCCCCCCAAAACCCCGATAGCTTGTTAACTCTGCTGGAATTATTAAACTATTTTGATTTAGAGTCTGAACTAATCTATTCATAACTGTTTTTTCTCTGAATGGCAGATTAATACACAACAATTATATTTTATTTAGTTTGTATAAAGTAGTCTCTGTATCCAAGGACACCAAGAGATTGAGGGCTTCTAAAACTGGGTATAATTTCAGCTAGATGAAACATAGAGTCTTAAAAATTGTATCCTATGCTTTTCATAATCTGTATGATACTTCTATGCTCAGAATTAATCTTTTCAATAATAATTGAAGAGAGAAAATGAATGACCATATTCATAGTAATATACTATCTAGAACAATATTGATTAATTCAAAAGGAGTTGACCAATTATAAAATTATTAAAACATTTACTGCATCACCATTTTTTTTTTTTTTGGTTTTTGGGTCACACCCTGCAGCGCTCAGAGGTGACTCCTGGCTCTATGCTCAGAAATCGCTCCTGGCAGGCTCGGGGGACCATATGGGATGCCAGGATTCGAACCACCGACCTTCGGCATGCAAGGCAAATGCTTTACCTCCATGCTATCTCTCCAGCCCCACTGCATCACTTTTTTTTATTAGAAGTGTTGATAGAAGATAAGAGGAGAAAGAAGCCATATATATTTTTCCTCCTGGTCATGCTAAGGAGCCATGAAGTGCTAGGGCACAAAGAGGCCATGGTTTTGTTAGAAATTAGGGAAGATAAAATATAATACAGTATAGGCCCAAGTCTTCAATTCATCACTTCCTGCATAGGCAATTGCCTTGCTCTACAGATATGTAGCATAAGTTCTTCCACACATATCCTACATTTTTCTTTGCTTTTCTGTAAAAGATATATGGCTCTTGTTCAAAATAAGGGGGATGTTTTAGGATTCTACTGTTGAATTATTTATTTGTTTTTAAATTTCCAGTATATAACACACTGCCTAGAACAATGAGAATTTCAGTATGTGTTGTTGCATTATAAAATTTTTTAAAAAGATGCTAAAAATATTTTTACCAAGGAATCACTTTCAATAAAGTAAAAACAAAGTCACTGGAAGGCTTTATTTCCTCTGCAAGAAGAGAGGAGTCCTGTCATTTTTACACTCCAGTGATTCATTCTGAACATGATGTCAGGAACAATATAGGGCCAAAAAACAATTAGTGGGAGAACAAAACAATCAGTTGAACCGTCTGGGATTTGAGCGATGTATAGATCAAATGTTTTAAATTTGCTAGACTTCATCTCATTTGGCCAGAATGGATGACTCTTGGCTCTACTGTCCCAGGGATAATTGTCCCTCATATATCCCCAATCAGCTGCCTTTTAATGACTAGTCAAAAGTGACAATGTACAAGGTAAAGTGACTTTCATCACACTTGACAAATCTTGGACCAACTCCCATTGATTTGCCCTTGGAACAGGTGAGTTCTGAGACACTACACAGAGAGCTGTACTTACTGCTGCCCATATTCAGTAAATAGAAGACCCATGATTTGGAAGAAACTCAAGAGGAAGAAATGAGATGTTTGACCTGACTTTCAGTTTTTATTCTATTTCATAGATATCAGAAGATCCTCATTGTCCCAACTCATGGATCGAAGAAAGAAAATGATCTCTCTATGCCCCATAAATCAACATCAGAGTATTCAACCTCACAAGAGGATCTGGACTTCCTGGGAACTTGAAGAAATTACCAAACCCATATGGAACATTTTTACTCCAAGTGACAACCCATTCAACTTGGTTCATGTTCTAGTTGCCATTGGTCCAAAAAGTCAGTGAGTCTGAATTGCAATCCAAAAAATTATCAAGAAGCATAATCTCTTCACCGCAATACCCACTGTTTAATCTTTGGTCCAACTATAAGGAAGATTTACAGTTCTCTGAAAACATACCCTAACTTGTACTACAGTTGACCTCAAAAAGTACTATGAAAAAAGCTCTCATTGGCCATCCATTTTCTGCAACAGGCTGGGTCCAGGATATTTCCTCACCATCATTTGTCTGCATTAGAACTGCTTCTGATATATAAACATTTCTTGTCTCTAGCCGATATGGAAAGATATTCTTTAGGTTCTCCCTCAGGAAAGTCTTATTTTCTTAGAATTTTCATGCCTTCTTTGTCTGGATTACCAACCGAATTCGGGCTGCTGCCTGATAGCATTGGATTATTGTTCTTGAGTTGATATCTAAATTTCTCCATTAACTAAATAACAAGTTTCTTGAGAAAAGAAAGAATGCTAAGTATAGAATCATTATCCCAATTTCTATAGTTATAACCTCAAAAAACACCCTAATAGTTGTACATTATTTCATATAATATAGTGATTGAAAGTCAGTTAATTATGTGTGCTTTCTATATAAAAGAATAAACCAATTTACCTCATTAATAACAATAACAGAATGTCTTTTCCTTGCTATTATCTCTTTTCTGTATTTTAACTTTGATCTCTGCCCAAACTTTTAATTTGATACATATATAAGATTGCATAGTGGCAAATGGAAATGGGGCTTCTCCCATTTTCCTGGCTTATTCTAAAGGAGCAGCCTCTACTTCAGCTCCTCACTTCTTCATCCATCTTTCACACCTATCCCATACCTCAGACTTTACTCTAAACCATGCTAGACTTTGCTCAAGTCCATATCACCTCCCTTGGCAGAGGGTGCCATTCTTGTTTAAGACGTACATCTTCATTCAATCTCCTTAGCATACTTTTATGCCCGCTCTCATTTCAAATTATAACTTACATTTGTATTACTTGCATAAGCATTTTATTAACCCTAGAGTACATTAAATTCCTTTGAAATGGAGACTCTTCTTCAATAATGCCAATAAAAATATTTATACCTGTAATATTCATTAATATTTACTAAGTGATTAATGAATGTAGCCCAGAGACTAACTGAATCATTCATTATCAATATCTTGTGACACAGGTTTCTACTATTATGACATTTTACCAAATTGCAAACCAAATCTCAAAGATATTGGCAATCTTGATAGAGCCTATACATGAGGGAGAGAATTCACGTCCTATCTGTCCCCAGTGTTCATATTCTTCTCAAAAATCTAAGATAGAATGGTTTTCTATCTTACTTAACACTATGTTTTTAAGACTAAACCAACATTTAACATGTAAAAGCACTAAACAGCATAAGTTGTATAAATCAAATGAGTCAATTGATTCATTTGAAATACATAAAGCATTCACCCATATTAAGTAGATGTTTTATGCTTAATCAAAAAAAAAGATTATGATCACATTAATATTTATTCCAATGATTCCCTTTCTAGGATTAAAGCCTAATCAACCAAGCTCACACCTCCAGAACTCTAAAGGGTAAGGTCTGAAAAGTAGTGAACTCAGGAAAATTATTAAAGAATACAGCCTGCAAGGGCTTGGCAGTACAGAGACATAATTACGGTGGTTACCCCTAGAGGACTGCGAATGCACTCAGGAGGGTCAACTCACCCCTTTCACAGGTTCGTCCCCAGTAGCCAGTGCCAGTGCAGTCACAGATGAAGCGGTTCCAGCCGTCCTTGCACACAGCGTTGTTCTTACAGGGGTAGCTGTCACACTGCTTAGCGTTCATCCGTGAACAGGAGGACTTGACGCCTGCTGCATTCTGCATTTCTGCCAGCTGCCGAATGTTCTTGCTGCGCCCATCGATGAACAGGTCCCGGATGCAGCCCACATAGCCATAGTTGAGCATGGCAGTCCAGAGCTCAGTGGGGAGGATGAGGCCAGCACGGTTTTCTGGCAGCCCTCCCAAGTACATGTCCCCTTCCAGGTCCAGAATCTCACTTTCTCCACTGGCAGTGAAGGGCGTGCGCCTGCTGTTCACTGATATGGTACCTGGAATGGAAGAAAGAAAGAAATAGAGTCACATTAAAGCCCTCCTAGCCCTGCTGGTGAAGTTGTTGCCATGAACCAAATAAAAGAAGTTTAGCTGGTAAAGCCTGAGAATGGTGCTTCTTAGGCATGAAAGGAAATGTCAAGCCAGAAAACAAATGCAAGATGGTGAGAACAATGCAGACACTTAGTTTCCATCCTTGAAGTAAGGCAATCTGATCCATAGGAAGATTCAAGACAATACCAGTGACCTGGTAACTTTTCTCTATTTCATGCAAATTGAAAGCAATATGACTTATACTTAAGTTTGAATGCCAATTTGGCCATGCATTTTCTGGATATTCCCAAAGAAGTGATTCCGTATTATTTGATCGTAATTTCCTCAATTATAAGTTGAGAGAATTATTGAGACAAGTCTTCAAACTCTAGGTTGGTGCCATGCTTCTTGCGATGATATGTCAAAAGTGGAACTCTATTCTGTGCTTTCTAAAGTACTTGCCTGTGTCACAGTCTTTATCAACCCCTAAAGGTGGAATTTACTTTTCTTATTCCAGCAGACTTTCTACATTGGCATTAGCTAACAGTCCTGCCAGTGCGCATTTAGGGACTTGATTCTGATAAAGTTCAAGTGAAACACATTTATTTACTCATTTAACAAGCATGTATCACAGACTTCTCCTGCCCCTGATATAGCTGGAAGCATAGAGATGAACTTGACAGATGCATCCCTGACCTCATGGACCTGATATTCCAGACTAGAGAGAAGGAAAATAAATCATTCAGTAAACTAGAGAAGAAACTAATGGCAATTCTAGGAAGATAGTGAAATAAGCATTATGGCAGCAGCCCCTAGGTGTTTTAAATTGTAGAAGCAGAGTAGATGAGATAGTACAGAGGACAGGGTGATTGCCTTGCACATAGCCAACCTGGGTTAGATCTCTGGCACTCCATATGGTCCCCTAGGCACTGCTAAGAGTACGCCCTGAGAAATTCTTGGTGTGGTCTCAAAAAAAAAAAAGTTCAGAATAAGTAGGTACCTCTCTAAGAATGGTACAAGAAAATTGAAGCTAGAAAGTTTATAATTATTCAAATTTCAAGGGAAAACATATCACTAAGGGCATAAAACTTCCATGGGGTCTTTAATATTATGAGAATGGCTAGAGGGAAGTATGGGTTAGGAGGTGAGGTAGGGGCAGGAGGCAGACATTCAGAGTAAGAATGCGGGATTATAGACTAACTCTGTAGTCCAGACGTTGGCCCGAGAACCTGAAAAGAGAATCCCCCTACCAGATGACTTCACAGCCCTAGCTTAGTCCTTAGACAGTTTTATTTCCTAAACTACAAACTCAAATGATACCCAAACTGTGGTTGACATTTTAATTTTCTAAACCACAAAATAAAGTGATACCCAAACTTCAAGCCAGAAGTTTTGTAAATTAGTTAGCATTATTAAAGTACTTGATTGATACCAAGCTGAGTTATACCATCCATCTAGTAGCCTTCACTCTGCCTGAGTTTCAGTGCCCTCTGCTACGAAAAGGACCAGTCTAAAGATCTTGAAAGTTTCAGCAATGGGGCCGGCAAGGTGGCACTAGAGGTAAGGTGTCTGCCTTGCAGGCGCTAGCCAAGGAAAGATCGCGACTGCGATTCGATCCCCCAGCGTTCCATATGTTCCCCCCAAGACAGGGGCAATTTCTGAGCACTTAGCCAGGAGTAACCCCTGAGCATCAAACGGATGTGGCCAAAAAAAACAAACAAACAAACAAAAAAAAGATCCAGCAAGATCAAGACTATAACACTCACTTTCAAAGACAAAGTCAACAAAGGTTAGGAAGAGTAAAAAGGAGAAAAGAACCTTTGAGAAGGTAGAAAAGTCCCCCCCCTCTCTTGGTCCATAGAAATTAATTGCCTTCTAGAGAAATATGTGTTATCTCTTAGGTTTTAATCACATACATAAATATAATAATGTCCTAGCTATCATTTTGTTTCTTATGTGTTTTTTAAAAATGGATCATCAAAACTACCTCGTAAGGTAAAAGTTAATATATTTTCCATTTCAAATGGGAAAGTTGAGGTTTACTTCCTTGTTACAATTTATTCTATCCCTATCTACCATTCACTTTCCCTTCCACCTGTTCTAGACCATTGCCAAGGATGCCAAGGAAGACAGGTCCATTTTCGTTCTCTGGAATTGGTCAAAGGATCAAGAAGGGCTAGAATCAAATTCAGGACCTTGCATATATGGGCATTGTACTGCCACTTAAACCAGTTCCTTGGTTTTCTTTACTCTTCATGTATTCAACCACTATTGACAAGAAGCAATGTTAAAATTGATTTCTATTTTGGAGCATTAAATATATCTTGAGAACAATTTGTCCACTAAATATGTGACCACAAATGTTTTTAATGCACTTACCATATTTTAAGAATCCCCCCCCAACTGGGGAGTGATCATAAAAAGCTTTCTAAATCATCTCTAAATCATAGTATTTAGAATGAGCAAAGAGAGAAGCAATATACTTAGATGCACTGAGAATTTCAAAGTAATCATTTTATTCTATGTTCACAACTAGTTGAAAACATCAATTAAAATGGTAAATTAGTCTGTGTGTATGATTAAAGCTTTTATTGTGTTCATATATCCTTGTATAGATTTGCATCATTTTTTCAGTACTAATAAATATTAAGTCCTAAAATCTAAACAAAGAATGTTGTATTTTTATATACAAACACAAAATATTTATATTTTATTCTTCAGTTACCTAAAGTCATTCATAGTCAAACAATATTATAACAATATGATATTTTTAAATAGCTAGACCCTAAGAGACTATATCCATATAATGTTCATTACTGTATGTTATGGTTCTGTTTTTATCACTAGTTATTGTTCTTAACTTCTTAATATGACTCATTTATAAGGTAAACTTAATCATATAATATATAACATGATGCATATGAATATATATGGCTTGGTGATCCACAATTTTAAGGGACTAATGAGTTATAGAAAGTATCTCCTAAAGAAAAATAGAGAACTACTTTGTTGTCAAAAATAGGTCCAAGGGCAAGAGAGACAGTATAGTGATTGGGGAGCTTTTGATACACACAGGACAACCTAGGTTCAATGCCCCATTAGGGTTCCCCATGTTCTGCCAGAATTGATCCCTGAGAACAGATCCAGAAATAAGGCTTGAGCACTACCAGGTATGACCCACAATTCCAAAAATTTTAATGAGTCCACTAATAGATCTAACAAAATGCATTCCTATTTGGAAAGTCTATTTATATTGAAAACTAACAGAAAAAGGTAGCTTGCAATTTCTTGTTTCCTAGCCAATCTGTGACATAGGTAAATAGTTAATATGTTGTTACAGATCTAGATCAGTTAATCGTGGAGCCAATGAACATGATCCAACTCCAAAACATATGGTCTTTAAAAATATATTAAAAATTACAATAACTTCTCTTTTCCTGAGAGGAGGGGGGGATTAGCTGCTAATGGGGAATGGTATGAGCTTCTTTATTGACATGATAAAAATGTTCTGAAATTAGAAAATGATGATCGATAGTCAAGAACTGATAACGAAGAACTACTAAGCTGTATATAAAAATGATTGTTCTGTTATGTAATCAATATCTCAGTGAAGTTATGATGCAACACTAAGATAGTAAAAACTCCACCCCTACTGACATCTTATGAGGCGATCCCCTAGAAAGATTTGGTCTTGAGAGAAATTATTTTCGCTTATTTTCTATTAAAAAAAAAACACATGAGATGTTCATTCTTGCTCAACAAACACATTTCATCTAAAGCTGATCAGATTTCAGATAATCAATAAAACATCCTGCTGAACACTAAACCATGCAGGGCTACAATTGGCCACCTGTCAACACTGAGCAGAATCCATCTAGTTCTTCCTAAGGAAAAGACTATTCAGCCCTTTCTCTGTATAGAGACAGAAAAGCCTTTTTTTTTGGAGATGAGAATTCCTGGAAGTAGTATTATTTGTCAGAGTCACCTAGAGAGAAAATAGCCAAAGACTTTCGGGGTGGTTTTTTCACAACAGTGGAACATTTAAAAAAATAAGACAGGTAGAGCCAGAACCATTCTTGAGAATAACACTGGCTAAATTGAGAGTTAGTAAATGTGTGTGAAACTGAAATACCCTAATTATCACTCTAGGTGAAAAACCCTTTTTTATGGACAGACTAACCTTCTTTGCCACAGGGTCCAGAGAAAACTGGGGAAACTATTCAGGCATTCAAATTCTCCAGACTTTTTATTTCTATATTTCTTTCCTTCTCTCTGTTACTATTTTAGAGTGGCTATGTACTGCCTGAGGCTTGCTTGTTAGATCTGCGGCTGCAGAAACAAACAAAGCCATTTAAATCAAATGTAAAAGGTTATAAAAAGGGAAGGCGAGTTAGTGAGGTCTGAGTAGAGAATGAAATACAGGCTTTCACACCAGAGGAAGGCTTTAAATTGAACATGACTTCAGGAAAAATCAATTTTCCTTTTCCTTTCTTGTCATAAGTTTTCCCTGCAACCTGACTCTTGCCAATTATTGAAGAGGGCATTGTTGCATAAATGCTTGCACCGTTAGGCTTATTCTGCAGAGTAATCACATCTGTGATGTCACAACTGGTTTCTAGAGAAATAAGAAATAGAAGAAAGGGAGGGGTATGAAGGGAAACCATCATAACAGGAACATGACAGTCTCTTTGGTAGCAGTGAAATGCTATTTGTAAAAACATCCTCAGCTCCAGGGTCTTGAAACTATCAATGAGCCCATTTTGCAGTGAGTGATGGGAGATGAGAGAAATGTGAGCCCTCAGTAAGATGATGCCTTGTTCTAAAACATAATCTTATAAGAAACATGAAATGGAAGAGCAAAACAATATACAAGCATATGATTGCAAACATTAACATCTCTAACCCCCCCCCCGCAAAAAAAATCCACAATCTAGTGTCAGACTCAAACCCTGCTTCTTCCCACCTGATCTGCCATCTCGTTGAATGTCCACATGGTACCATTCCCCATCATTAGCTTTCTTCTGTGTGGCTTTCACTTTGATGGTGCCAGAGCCCATATCAAGTAATAAGTATAGGTTGCCATCAAGAAGTTCCACAGCGAAGAAATCCACCTTGGTGTTCTTCTGGCTCCGAGCATCTTTCCTCTCTTGGGGTTTGCCATGAGTAAAGAGGATCAGGCCATTGGGTTCGGTGGTGCGGAAGTCAAAGGAGATGGAACCCATGCGTTTGGTGTTCCACTTAGGCAAGCTGATATAAGCCTCAGGAGTCTCGAAGTTGATGGGGTCCAGCGTGGCCACATTCTCACATTTGAATACAACTTCACCATAGATTTTCATCTTAGTGTCTCCAATCCGGGCCAGGCGAGACAGTTCCAGGCGGATGTCATTATTCTTATAAACAACCTGTTAGAAATCAAACAAGAACTTCGTGAATCAGTCTTGCAAACATGAACCACCTATTATTTTCTGGGTGCCTGAAAAAATGTTCAAGAAAGGAATTCAGGAACTGGTAATCTGAAATAAAATGAGAAACTCTTGAATAAGCCTTCAGTGGAAGCATACGCCCTAAGGAGCCCTATGTGTTATTTTCATCTGTCATCTTCCAATTAGATTTATGTGTGGAAGGTTAACCAATATAACTATGCAAATAGAAATTAAGAAATACTGAGTTGTCGATGTATTTTAAAAAACAAGCTAATGATCATTAATAATAGATGACTAGTAGTGAAATAGTATGCAGCCCTTAAAATTAGTTTAAGCTCTTGGGACCATATACAGGTAGCATGTTTGCCCTGCATGCAGCAACCTCGGTTTGATTCCCTACATCCCATATGGTCCTCTGAGCACAGCCATGAGTAATTCCATAGTACAGAGTTAGGATTAAGCCCTGAGCACTGTCATATGTGACCCAAAAATATGACAAAATATTATGGCAAGCTACAATTTTGATGTGAATGGCATCTAATTAATACTTTAAAATAAAATTAGCAAGGAAGACAATAAAGTTTTATTCATGCAATGATATTTTTTTTGGTTTTGGGGTGACACCCAGCTGCATTCGGGGTTTACTCTTGACTCTATGCTCAGAAATTGTTCCTGGCAGGCTTGGGGGACCATATGGGATGCCGGGTTTCAAACCACTCTCCTTCTGCATTCAAGGCAAATGCTCTACCTCCATGGTATCTCTTCGGCCCCCATGCTATGATTTTTTAAAGTATTATCTATGTATTGGGAAGGTAAGTATATGTATAAAACATTTTTGAAAAATACACACTATAAATATATCACTTTGGATTGGATATATGGTAGAACATAGAAACTTATTTTCATTGGTCTCTGAATTTTTAATTATGCAAATATAATTTTTAAAGACTAAATGTTTAAGAGGAAGAAATTTGCACACACCCACTATATATTTAATATATAATAACAGAGAGTTAAATAATCCTAATTATAAAAATTGATCATTTCTTTTTTTGATGCTCATGGGTTACTCCTGGCTAAGCACTCAGAAATTGCCCCTGGCTTGGAAGTACCATATAGGACACTGGGGGATCGAACCACAGTCCTTCCTTGGCTACGCTTGCAAGGCAGACACCTTACCTCTAGCGCCACCTCACCAGCCCCAGAAATTGATCATTTCTAACCCAGATTAATCCTTGTAAAAGCAGGGATTAATCTTGTTCTCCAAAATTAGAATGCCATAAAGCTTTCATTATGATCAGACCTAAATTTTGATGTAAATCCATGGGATGTTCTTGATCTTTTCATTTCCAATTATGTTACATTCATACAGTAATTGTAAGAAAAAAAGGAGGAAAAGACAAGCATGGAACTAAAACCTGACTATTGATTATAGCAACCTCTTTGTTATTACCTTTACATTATCTTACTCAAATTCGAAGTCACAACCTCAATTTAATTTCAAACATTCCATCTTAATACTTAAAAACCGTGTGATCTTTGTAAAGCTATTAACCTCTCTAGGTTGTTTCTTCCATCAAAACGTAGAAATATAAGAGCAAATATTTAGTAAGTATAAAATTTGTTTATACATCAAAAGCACTAAGAAATGAATAGCACAATAGTAGGTCATAAAAATAACATTTTCTTATGGAATGGATGCTCTACTTGTTGTTAATCTCTTTTAAGCCTTTCTATGGTTCTAACAAATATTGGGTTATCATAATCATTTTCTGTAAAATAAGAATAAACTGGGAAAATAAGACTCATAATCCATCTCATAAATTCATCAATTTATCAACTAATGGTGATAAAATGTTAATTGGATGGGTCATTCCAGTACATATCACTTAATCCCTAATATTCAATTATAAGATTATTTCTCCTAAAGAAGAGGATCTAAAGCATTCTTGTCTGTCGATATATAATAATTGAAACATAATTGCTATATATTTTATAATAATTAATCATAAATCATTAAATACACTAATACTATATGATCTTGAACATATGATAAACCCAGAGACACTGATTTTAGCACTGAAAATAAAAATGCTATGATCGTTATTCTTATTCTGTATTTAGTGCCAGAGACTGTGGGAAAGCACCTAATATCTACCATTGTAGTAGAGTCTAGAACTACCCATTTGAGATGACCACTACTGTTCCTCCATATTATAGGTATAGAAACAGATGCAGAGAACAGTTATGGAAAAAGTCTAAATTCACACAGTTGCTGCATGCCACAGCAGGACATGAAAACCAGGTTTGGTCTCCAGAGTCTATGTGCTCTACTGTTGGGTTACACCTTATTTTACCTAAAACAAAGTTTATCCCTGGTTTCTTTGTATCTGTTTGTTTACATCTTGGTTTAACCCAAAGCAAAGATTATTTTTCTTGTAAACCTGGGTGGATCTACTGCCCTACCCAGGGGTGATCTCTGTAAATGATAGTTCTGGCAGACAGCAACCACAATACTAGGTTGAAGATTGCCAGACTACATGCATTTCATCCTCAGCCTGGTCTGGATTGTTTCTTGTGTGACCCCTGATTCAGTCTCATTCACCTGGGGCTGGAGATACAACATATGGGGGTAATTTTACACTACTACTCTGGACCGTCAGGACCGGGTCTCATTACCATCACTCATGAAGTCTACCATTATGTAGAAAATCACTACTGTTTCATTTCTAATTCAAAATCTGACTTTCTCATCTTAGCTCTATTGGATGAACCATAGACAAATGGGAAATACAGAAGAATCTTAGGCAATTTTACAAGGGAGTCAATCAGAAGTAAGCAATTGAGGTAGAATAAGTGGCAGCTTCTTATCCATATTCCCAAGTATTGTCACAGTATGTGAGGTCATACTTTGGCTTTTTCTACATTTGGATTAAAATCCTATGATAAGAGTTCCTTGAAAATTTTAATTATTAATTATTAATTAAAAACCAGAGCTCATTCCAAAACAAAACATGGAGGCCTGGATCCACTGAGTAATACTGGGAAGTTAAGGCAGAGTGATACAAGGCAAAGGGACTTTTATAAAGATATGAAGCTTGGAAAGAAAAGCTTTTCTGAAATAAAGGTACATAGCTGAGACAGAGACACAAGGTGAAAAATAAGGCAGATTTTAGGAAAAACATACAGGAGAATTGGGGGCAGTAACTGGCCCAGAATAATCAGCCTTCTTTTAAAGGCTATTTGAAAGTGTGTTTGCTTCTTCATGTCCCTAAAGCTACTTGTCTATCTACATGGCCTTTCCATGATGAAACAAAGCACCAAGGTCTATCCTCACTGATAGGCAAGTAACCACTCTGAGCTCACGTATGCAAGAAAACCTTTAATACTGGAGCTGTCCCTTTTCCATACCCTATTACCTACGATTGAATGGGATATCATGCATGGTAGAACGTGGAAAATCCTGAACAAATACACACACACACACACACACACACACACACAAAGGAGATGCAACAGTAGATATTTGTCATCAGTAGTTGTGGGAACTGTGTCAGGTAAGATAACTTCGGGCTGATGTCATTCATATAAACAACAATTCTTACTGAGAGGAGCTTGAATTGAGATTCTGCTATTGGATATCATGCTCAGAAGATAATGCTAGAAGTATAGGAGTCTTGCATATTCAATTGAGATGCTCCATGTCAGCAACCTCCCTTTATCCAAACTTCTTCTTGGTGATACAACTCTTTGGTCATGACCAGCAGAAACATATCAGCATCTTGGATAGGACTTAAAACAAGAAGGACTGTTGGAGCCTGCCACTGGAAATTATGTATCTGGTTCACTGTCCTCC
>PVKC010023236.1:0-17709 GCA_004027635.1 Crocidura indochinensis
AAGGAAGGAAGGAAGGAAGGAAGGAAGGAGGGAAGGAGGGAAGGAGGGAGGAAGGAAGGGAGGGAGGGAGGGAGGGAAGGAGGGAAGGAGGGAGGGAGGAAGGAAGGAAGGAATGAAGGAAGGAAGGAAAAAAGGAAAGAAAGGGGAGGGAGGGACAGATAGCTGAGATTTGGGACCAGAGTGAGGTCAGATTGAAGGTCAGGTAAAGAGGATATGAGTGTTCAAAGTAAAGGGTAATCAGTTCAAGAGTAAAAAAGAGAGAAAAGCCATAGCCAGAAATCAAAACAGTTTGGTCAAATTGCTATTTCAATTGCCTTTTCAAACTGCCACAGACTCTCCACACTGAGTCTTCACCTCACCTCTTGGAGGGGGTTGGCTTTTATAGGCCCAGACAGCCAATAAAAACTGATTAAGGTCTTTTTTTAAAGGAGAGAACTCTTTTTATGGCTGATGCTGAATTACTGCTGGAGTAATGTGGGAAAAAAGAAGAGCATGGCATTTATTTCCCAAACTATGTATGTGGAGGTAGAGAATTAGCCAGTTTTCTTTTTTCTTATTTTGACCTTATTTTTATTGTTGTTGTTGTTTTTGGGCAACACCCTCTGACGCTCAGTACTCATGGCTATGTGCTCAAAAATCGCTCCAGGCTTAGAGGACCTTATGGGACTCCGGGGATAGAAACGTGGTCTTAGGTTAACTAGCACTTGCAAGGCAGAGGTCTTAACACTCCGCGCCACCTCTCTGGCCCCCTTTTTTGACCTTCTTGACTTTTTTTTTTAATTATATCTTTATTTAAGCATCATGATAGTAGTTGGGTTTCAGTCATAAACAGAACAGCCCCCCTTTTCCAGTGCAGTATTCCCACCACCAATGTCCACCATCTTCCTCCTCCCACACCCCTTTCCTGTATTCAAGACAGGCATTCTACTTCTCTCATTCATTAACATAATCATGGTAGTTGTAGTTATTTCTCTAACTGCATTGACCGCTCTTTGTGGTGAACTATCTCACCACCTTGACTCTATTGAAGGTGCCTGTCTGTGGTCATTTGTAGGATTTATAACAAAAATGTAAAGTGCAGCTGGTTTCCTGACTTCCATCTGATGCTAATTTCCAATAATTTTTTGAATGTGAATTTCATAATAGTGTTCAATTGTGTTTTTGACATTTCTGTTTTCTCTCAATAGGTCTTCGTATTTGCCCCTTGTCAAAATAGCCATTTATAGCTTTAAATAGGTAAAACTACAGAAATATTATGGAACATTTTTATTTTATAGTTTTTATATGAGGATAGAGAATCTTCTAAATATTTGTTAGTACCACAGAAGATAAATTTTATTTGTGAGCTTAGATTTTCACTCAAAATATGGAGTAAGACACAAAATACTGCACGACCTCTGAAATATTAGATATTTTTGTACTGATATATTAATAAAAGAAATACATGAATTTTTTAAACTCTTACTTAACTAAGCTCTTTTAACTATTTTCAAAAAATCAAATAATGACTTTAAGGAAAGAAAAAAGAATAAGGGGAGGGAGGTCAACTTCGGTGGCGGGAATTTCCCTGCTTCAGTGTTTATATGTACCTAAAATAATACTATGAAAGATATGTAATCCACTTTGATCAAAAAAATAAACTATATTTAAAAAAAAAGAAAAAAGAATAAGGAAATGAGAAGACACAAACATTCCCTCCATACTCCAAAGGATATATTGAAGAGGAGTGCAGTAATAGCAGTAACAGAAGCTACTGCCAAAATACTGTGGTAGAGTTGGACTAAATTTTCCAAGCAGGGTTCCAGTGATTATTGGGCATTTTGAAAGGACAATCTGTTTAATATATGAAGTGATGTAGATGTAGGAAGACATCTTTCATCTCTTTCCTGCAGAGCTGCCATTGTGTTAACTAGTCACCAAGACCAAGAAAGGGCCTGACTTAAATGTAGATAAAAAAAAAAAGATTTGGAATGATGAAAACAACTAATGTTGCGTCTCTTTTCTTTTTGAGTTTTCAAATATTAATATTTCCTGGAATTTGGTGGTTCCCACTATGCCCCACGTAAGATCTGTGTTTGCGAGTCATGCTTCAAAACCTCATGCTATAATTTAATTCCTCTTCATATTGTAACTTGCCTGTGTTGGATGCATTTCATTGACCCAGAAAATATCTGATATATCTATTTGGCACTTAAACAAACTCTCTGACTCAGCTGACTAAAGAAACTTCTGATTAATCAGAAATAAAAGTTAAATTTCTTTTCTTTTACTAATGACCCTTGATAGAGTTGGTTATAGAATTGTGTTTAAAAAAGGAAATTTCAATTTTTGTTTTGAAAGAAAGCAAAGAAATCTCAAAAAAAGGAATTTTTACTGATTTTTAGAAGAGTAAAAGATAAAAATGGAGGTTTAACTTTCATGAATTTTTATAGTCTTTTCCACTTCAATATAAAAGAAAACTATATACCAATCACATTCTTCTAAAATGAGTATCAGCCTTTAGAGCAAAAAGTGCCAAGAATAGTAGAGCTCAGTGTCTTGGATTATGGGCAAAATCCTGGCCCACCCTCTTCCTCACTATGTGATTATGGCAAGATTCTCCACTACACTGTAATTCAATGATTTCATACATAAACTAAGAATATAGTTGTAGCTGTTTAGAATAACAATAATTGGTATACTAAAAGAACATAAAATAATGCCTACTACATGAAGTATTATTTTTGTGCTTGCAATTAGGTTTCCTTTAAAATAAGCTACTTGAAATCATGGGGATAGTTAAAATCTTAGACTATACAAAATAAAATTGTTCCTGAAGCTATTTGAAAAAAATATTAATGGTTATATCATGTGTAGCAAATATACACTAAAAACCTTCACCAATTCTACTAGAAATCATGGTAAAGACTCTGACTTTAAATTGTACTGTAAATCAATAGTCATTAAAACAGCAGGAGACAGAGGCCGGGAAGGTGGAGCTAGAGGTAAGGTGTCTGCCTTGCGAGCACTAGCATAGGACAGACTGCGGTTAGATCCCCAGGCATCCCATATGGTCCCTCCAAGCCAGGAGCGATTTCTGAGTCCATAGCCAGGAGTAACCCCTGAGCATCAAATGAGTGTGCCCCCCCAAAAAAAAACAAAAAAGAAAAAAAACAGCAGGAAACAGACAGAACTTCAGATCAATGGATAATCTTGAGCTCTCTAAGACTGACCCCCATGTATACAAACAGTTATTAATCTTTAATAGAGGTGCAAGAAATACAAAGTAGAGGAAGGAAAGCCTCTTCAATAAATGAGGCTGGGAAACTGGACAACTACATACAAAAAGATGAACTTAGACTTTTCTTTAGCAGCATGCACATGATCAAATAAAAATGGATTAAAGATCTTGATATCAGACCTGAAGCCATAAGGTACATAGAGGAAAACATGGGCAAAACATTCTATGACATTGAGACTAAAGGTGTCTTTAAGGAGGACACACTAGCGTGTCCAAGCAAGTCCAAGTCCAAGCGAGTGGAAGCATAGATAAACAAATGGTAAGACGTTAAACTGAGATGCTTCTGCACTTCAAAGGATACCACAGAATGTGAGTATCAAAGGATACTTCAAAGACTATCCACCGAATGTGAGAAACTATTCACCCAATACCCATCAAATAGAAGGTTAATTTCTGAGTTATATAAGGTACTGATAGAACTTTACAAGAAAAAGAACTAACCCCATCAAAAGTGGAGAGAAGAAATGAACAAGCATTTCCTCAAAGAATAAATATAGATGGCCAAAAGGCACATGGAAAAATGCTCCTCATGACTAGTCATCAGGGAGATACAAATCAAAACAGCAATGAGGTATGATATCATGCAACAGAGAATGGCACACATCACTAAGAACAAGAACAATCAGTTCAGGTGTGGATGTGATGAGAAAGGAACTCTCATTCACTACTGGTGGGAATGCTGTCTTGACCATCTTTTCTGGAAAACAATATAGTTATGCTAGTTATGCCTCAAAAAACTGGTAATTGAGCTTCCTTATGATACAGCAATACCACTCCTAGGGATATACCCTAGGAACACAAAAATGCAATTCAAAAATGCCCTCTGTACTCCTATGTTCATCACAACAATATTTACAATGGCCAGATTATGGAAGCAACCCAGGTGTCTGAAGAGAGATGAGTAGCTAAAGAAACAGTGGGATATCTACACAAAGGAATACTATGCAGCCATTAGGAAAAATGAAGTTATTAGATTTCATTATGCATGGATGGACATGGTGATTATTATGCTGATTGAAATGAATCAGAGAGAAAGAGATAAACATAGAATATTCTCATCTTTGGAATATAAAGAAAATAGAGGACATTGTGGGGATCAATCCAGAGACAATAGAGATGAGGATTATGAGGACCCACCTCTGGTAGGAAGATTGTCACTAGTAGCGGAGATTGCAGTTAAAGTAGAGAAGGGTCTACTATACAAGGGACATGCGTAGCATCCCTTCATTAATAGTAATGCAAACCACTGTGTCAAAAAAGAACAGAGAGAGAGTAAGAGTGAAATGCTGACCCCAGAAGCAGGCAGGAGAGGCTGGGTAGAAGGGAAGAGGGCATCAAGGAGGTGAGAGGGGCCTGAGCAATAGTACAGTGGTAGGGCATTTTCCTTGCATGCAGCTGACCTAGGATGGACCTAGGTTCAATTCCCAGCGTTCCATGTTTCCCAAGCCAGGATCGATTTCTTGTTGCATAGCTAGAGTAACCTCTGAGTGTCACCTGGTGTGGTCCAAAAACCAAAACCAAGAAAAAAAAATAAAAAAAAGAAGGTGAGAGAGAAACTGTTGAACTGTTAATATTGGTGTTGGGAAGTGCATACTGATGAAGGTTGTTGTATATTGTATGACTGTAACTCAGTCATGTACAATTATACCTGTGAGGAAAATGTATTATGAACAGCATTATAACCACAGGTTTAAATAAATAAATAAATACATTTTAAATAATTTGTTTAAATAAGTTAAGAAAAAGAAATGATGGCAAAGAAAATTTTCTTAGTGATATCATTATCTAGTAAAATTGGAGATGTTTTATATTTTTCCTTTTGGATGATTCAGCATTAAAAGAACAGGAAAAAAAACTAGAGAGTGTTTTATTTATTTCGCATAAATCAATATCTTGGGCTGAAGAGAATACAATGGTTATAACATCTGCCTTGCATACAGTTTAAATAGGCTTGATTTCTACACCACATATGATCCCCTGAACACTATCAATTGTTATCCTTGAGAATAGAGCTAAGAATAATTCTTGAATACAGCTGAGTATGGTTCAAAAACCAATATATATATATACATATATATAGTATATATATACTACAAAAATTACATTAAAATTTCTAATTTGTTGATGGAATGACATTATAAAATACAAGTTATTTAGATTAATTGGTTAAAATGGTAATTGTATGACATGAGGTAGATATTAATTTTCCATTTATAGCTATTGCATTCATTTCCTATGGCTGTCATAACATATTGCTATAAACTGTATGCATTAAATCGACAGAAATAATACTCATACTTTCTTTTTTTTTTTTTTTTGGTTTTTGGGTCACACCCGGCAGTGCTCAGGGGTTACTCCTGGCTCCATGCTCAGAAATTGCTCCTGGCAGGCACGGGGGACCATATGGGGCACCGGGATTCGAATCGATGACCTTTTGCATGAAAGGCAAATGCCTTACCTCCATGCTATCTCCCGGGCCCCAATACTTTCAATGCCATTCTTCCATAATCAAATTATAGGTAGGACTGGGCTGTGTCTGGAGGTATAAGGGAGAAATATTTATTTATATGTGTGCTTGTTGCCAGCAATAGCCACATTTATCAGTTTATAGGCAAACCCCTTTCCTTATCTTATTATGACCTCTGTTATTCTTTTCTGTGCTTTAAAAACATACCTAAATTATTCTATCTGAATTGAGGAAGAGTAGGAGAGGAGAGATGGAGAGGAAGCAAGAAAGAATGAAACTAAGACTGACTGAATATGTTAGAGAGAAGTAAGAGATTGACTCATGTAATTTAAATTCTGTTAGAGTTAATATGGTTCAATCTGGCTAGGCAACTATGCTCAGTTGTTTAGGTAAAGACTATGTTGTTTCTGTATAGGTATTGGTATTTTGATATGCACTTAAAGGAACTGATAAAAATTATTATTCCCAGGGGTCACAAGGCTAGTACAGAATATTTGGTATTTGCCTTGCAGACATCTTATTCAGATTCTATCCCCAGTACCCTATATTGTCCTCTGAGCCTGCTAGAAGTGAGACTTAGGGTGGAGCTAGGGTAAGCCCTGAGCACGACTGTGTATGGCCAAAATTTGCTTCCAATAATAGAGTATCCCCGATAATGTAGTTGGTTCTCAGGTAATTTGATGAAGACTCAAGAGCAAAAGTTGAGAATTCATGGAGAGAAGAAGGAATGTTGCTGTTTGCTTTAAGACTATCTGTAAAAAGCATGTTCCCTTAAATTTGAGATTCAAGGTTGCATGAATTTTTACTTGAACTTTCCGTTTCCTTCTGAATTTTAGACTTGTCCTTCCCAACACAATTACATGAGTTAATCTCTTCTCTAACATCTTCACTCAATCTCAATTTCATTCTTTTTTTACTTTCTTTCAATCTCTCTTCTACTTCTCTCTTAAGACAAATAGAATAATATAGATATATAAGTAAAACCTTATGAGATAATCCAAAAATGCACCCATCTCCAAATGCTTAACTTAGTAGATTTAAAAGATGGATATCACCTATGGAAACAAACATGGTTTCCTATATCAGCACCAGGAACATAAATTCTACCAAGGAAGGCCCCAACTACCACCATTGGCACTGGTTTACTCTGAAAGACAGCTCTTTTTTTTTTTCATTGATTTTTATTGTGACCAAAGTGCATTACAAATCTTTCACTGCATCATTTATGGTACATAGAGACAATAAATGAGGGGCATTCCCACCACCAGTGCTGTCCTCTCTCCACCCCTGTTCCCAGCATATATCCCAAATCTCCATCCTTTACCCCCTCAGAATGCTAATGCAACTGGTCTCCACTTTATAGCTTGTTGTAGATTGAGCATCCATTTTGCCGTCATTGGAGATAAATAGAGTAAGAAAAAAGGAAGAAAAAAAATTGGCAACAACTACCAAAGAAAGAAAGAAGAGAAAAAAGGAAAGAAAAATGGAAGAAAAAAGAAAAATGCACCCGGCAAAGAAAAAAATCACTATATAATAACCACAAGAGTGAAAAAGGAAGAGAAAAGTGGAAGAAAAAAAGAGAAGGAAATAAAGTCAAAAAATAATAAATCATAAATAAAGTCAAAAAAACTTTAATAAATCAAAACAAAACAAGAAAAAGAAGGGGTGCTGGAGTGGCAGGGTTTGGCGTTCCCCCCACTTTTTTTTTGCATAGGAACAGTAAGCATTGGGGAAGAAAGGGAATTCCCGTGGCCTAAGAGAGTCAGAGTTTCTCCAACCTTGAAGCATACCATCATGGGATCAACCCTTGGCTCCATATATACTCATTATCCCATCCCAAATGCTTTTTTTTGTAGTGCCAGGAAACTTTCCTCTCAGTTGTGTGTGAGAAAATCAAGCCACTCTAGCTAGCAATCTTGGTATTTGCGCAGGTCATAGGTCAGGGTCTAGGATAGAAACTTTATGCTTCTAGAGGTTCTTATCCATCGCTGTTGTGTTCAGTCTTCTGTAACACTTGCTCCCTGTTTTCATTCAGTCCCTAAGCCGGAGCCTAGGATATTATGGATCCAAAGGTTCTGCTCAGCCTCTGTTGTCCAAGTTGGGCCTCTGCAATAAGACATCTTGTTGTTGTTGTTGTTGTTGTTGTTGTTGTAGTTTTGTTGTTGTTGTAGTTTTGCCTAGGGTAGGGTTTTTCTTATTGGTCCTAAGGTAGGTTCTATTCAGTCACAGTTGTCAAAGTCAGTTACCTGTTGTTAGTGCTCTTATTTTTCACTGTTCAAACAGTTCTTATGTCACACTGACATAAGCAGGGTGCAATAGTCTACTTTTAGGGCAGGACTCTGCAATGCTAACTGATGGTGAAATGGAACCAGAAGATGCTACAAACCACGCAGACTTCGACATAGGACATATACAGAAATCAGGATCTATAATTAGTTACCTGACAGCAACAACTGTGATGGTGAAGAGCTGACCACCAAGAATGACTATGGGGTTGGACAACCATGTATGCCTGGAGCCTTGAGTTGGTCTTATGCCAAAATAATTTGGGGGTAAGATCTCCCTGATTTTTAGGTCAAAGGTCTTTCTTTCCATTTTCTTCCATATATTGGTGTGCCTATGCAATTACATCTAACATACACACATCTTTTTTTTAGTGTATCTCCCATCTCTAAAGAAATAAAGAAAAGGGGAAGCATACTAAACCTTCGGTTATTGCATTAATGACTTTATTGGTGATACAATAATTTTCATAAATATGACTGCTAATGAACATTCTCCCCTTCTTTTTTGTTTTTTTTAAATTCTTTATTTTATTTCTATTTTTAATAACTTCACTTTCTGTCATCCTTAAACAAATGTATTATGATCATTTCTGTCAATTATGAGATACATTTTCTTTTAATAAATTAAAAAAATAAGAGAGCTTTTATATAAATATAATACCATTCAAAGATTTCAGGAATTTTATTTATCTTTCAGGTTTTATTTATTTATTTTATATTTGGTGAATTAGGAATTCTTGAATAAAACTAAGGGATATATGAGATGTTAATAAAATTTTTACTATATGAAACAATTCTCAAAAGAACTATGAACACAAAATTAGTCTTAATAACCAAAAGATAATTAATATGTACACCTGATGGAATAGAATTATATCTTAAATACTATTTTAATTACAATAAATTTGAATTTAATGAATACAAATATATTTATCAGAGAAATTTAGTATCTGAACCACATTTAAATGTAAGTAAAAATTATTTCTAAGGAAATCTATATTTCTTTTTTCTTTTTTTTTTTTGGTTTTTGGGCCACACCCGGTTACGCTCAGGGGTTACTCCTGGCTATTCGCTCAGAAGTCGCTCCTGGCAGGCACGGGGGGGCCATATGGGGAACCGGGGGATCGAACGGCGGTCCATCCTAGGTTAGCACAGGCACCTTACCTCCAGCGCCACTGCCTGGCCCCAGGAAGTCTATATTTCTACAAAACAAAAATCAAATATTTAAATATTAGGCCTTTAGGTTAACACAAATCTTATTTTTGATCATATGAAAACTTTCCAATGTTTAGTTCTTTCAGTGATCATGTTAATCAAGTTCTTCATATGTAAAATTAAAGTAACTATTAAATATATTTTAGATATGTTATATTTCCCCTCTTGTCTTATTTTAAGTATTTTGAGAATATGAATTTTTTATATACAAATCAGTGGCCAAATTAAAACCAGATTTCTGTTTAATAGTAATTTTGAACTCAGTGGATAATAAATAGCTCCTGAATTTTGTTGAATGTGGCTTCTTCTAGAATTTTTTCTTGTATTTAAAAATTACGTCTTTTTGTAAGGATAAACAATAGAACTTGAGCTTCTATATTAAAAGGCTACATCTGTTATTTGTTTTCGTGTGGGGGGGGGGAACTCTCAGTTCTGCAAGGCTTATTCCTGTCTCTGATCCCAGGGATCATTCCTGGCAGAGCTAGGATACTGGGATCAAACCTGGGTTAGGATCACACAAGGCAAATGCCCAACCCATTGCAGTATTTGACTTTAAATGTACTTTATTACAAAATTTCAGAGTCTTGTTATGTAAAGGTAATATGAGCAATAATTTTGTGAATGTGTCTACTACCCTGAATTTAATCAAATATTTGATCTGAGAGTAGGGAGAAGAGATTTATAAGAGAAAAAAAAAGGACTTCAGCATAAATAAGAAGCAGGACGATTTTTAAAATTGGCCTTTGGAGCTCAGTATAAACCACAAACTTGGACATGTTTCAGTAGTACAGTTTCCACTGTACTAAAATGTTAATATGATTTAATATTGTTAGAACTTCTCAGCTATACATTTGTATAGTAGTTTTATATCTATTCTTGCTCCCATCCCTTAATAAATTATCATATTTATTCATATCTATTGTAAAATGAATCTATTTGTTTCCTTGACTATTATATTTATCAACACTAACTGGGAATGTTCCCAACAACAAAATCTTTGAAGAAGACTGCAAGTCATGTTACTGACTTCACATCTCTAGTCAAACTTTAAGGGAAGGAAAGAGTTGCAATAACCTTGGCTTGAAAAAGCAGACTGCCTACAAAGACTAAGATCACAAGTGACAGCATTTAGGCAGGAGACAGATTTTTCTTTTACACCATTACCATCATTAGCCATGAATTAATTGGTAGGTACCCCAAAAAATGTTACTCACAATTTTGTTCACATATTCTGAGGAACATGAAACATACTTTACACATATGCTGCACTGTTTTCACAGCATAGCTGTCACATAGATAGCTTTTAAATTACCTGGAGAAACAGACTCACAGAAGTCAAAAAATTGGCATACTTGAGTCCAGAGCAATAGCACAGCGGTAGGGCATTTGCCATAAACACAACGAGCCAGGATGAAACTGGGTTAGACCCTGGGTGTCACATATGGTCCCCCAAGTCAGGAGCACTTTTGGAGCACATAGCCAGGAGTAATCCCTGAGTATAACCAGGTGTGGCCCAAAATCAAAAAAAAAAAAAAATCATGCAATTTTACAGTGGCTGTGTCAGAACTGGAGATGGAGCCTTGTTCCAGTTCAATTCTTAATTGTGCACTTGATTTGTGTTTGGAATAAAAGAGGTTATTTTGATATGACCTCTGTTTACTTTAGGCATGTTTCATAAGCAAGCCAGCTTTCCTGTCACCTGTTATAAACTTAGGAAATTTTTTAATATTTTAATTTATTTGGAAAAAAGATAAAAGTCATGTCTGCTTTTCATCGATTTCATATAATGAATCTTTGACTTTTGAACTGCACATTCCTGGATCTTCATCTACAATAAGATTTGAGCATTTGCAAGGTCAAGGTTGCTCCAGATTCTTCCAAATAATTTGAGATCTAGAAAGTCAATTTCAGACAGTCATTTATCATAAGGAAAGACAACTGATTGAGATACCAAGTCATGTTCTGTATATAAAATGCTATCTGCTTCTTCATTCTCATTTTGCCTTTGTGCTGTATTAGTAAGTGCCTGTTGCTTAAAGTTGCTGCATTGGAAGGATTATTTTTATTTTGAACAATCAGAGATCTATGTGTAGTTTCAGCTTTGTACACATTAGTTGGCAAAAGAAATTTCTCATTCTTCTTTACTATGTGGGCAACAATATTCTACATGTGCTGTGAATAGAACTTGCTTTATATAATACATTCATCTGGAAGAAGCCCATTATTTTGTTTCTTCTGAGTCAATAGATGCAAATATCTCAGAATAATTTATTTTAAAATCTGTTCGATTTTTTGTTTTTGTGCATAGTGTCATTTAGTTTTTCCTTTAAAATATGAACTGTGTCACTTTGGAAAAATAAATCCACACTGAAAGAACAAAAATACTTCTGAAAAATGAAAGACATTCTTGCAATAATAATTTTCAGACACAAAAGAGAGAAGGGCTGGAAGTTACAGCTCACCTCATGAAGCTCACCATAAACAGGGATGAGTTTAGTTAGAGAAATAACTACATTTTGAACTATCCTAATAATGAAAATGTATGAGGGAACTAGAAAGCCTGTCTAGAGGACAGGTGGGGGTTGGGTGGGGAGGAGGGAGATTTGGGTCATTGGTGATGGGAATGTTGCACTGGTGATGGGGGGGTGTTCTTTACATGACTGAAACCCAAATACAATAATGTATGTAATCAAGGTGTTTAAATAAAATATATTAAAAATACTTCTGAAAATTCAATCTTTTATATTTATAACTGACTTTTAAAGTTCTTTCTTAACAATGTATGAATATTCTTTAAATAATGATTAGTAATTTTACTAACACTAGTGGCCCATAACACTGACATATGGCCTACCATCTGTTCTTTTTTATCTAAAGTTCTTATTATTGGAATTTTAAGACCGTTTATGTAAAATGACTTATTTGCTTGTGGTTGTATGGTGTTTCTTTTTTATTTTTTGGCATTTTGGAACATGTCTTGCTCAGGGGTTTTTCTTGGTTCTGCATTCACAATATACCTGCCAGTGTACTGGGATTACAGGGGATGTAAGGAATTGAGCCCATGTTGGCTGCATGCAAGGCAAGTACACCCCCTGATATACTATTACTCTAGCTCCATGTAGGATGTAATTTAAGGTCAAACATATTTGTGGGTCTTTCTTTGTCCCCTGGACACTTTTTGATCTTGTATCTGAAAAATTGCTATAGATCACAGATTACCAATAGCACACCTGGTAATCCTACTAGTTAGTTGAAGTGTTGAGAAACTGATATACAGATGTTGCAAAATAGAAACTATATATGGATCTCTTATTGCTAAAGATAAATATATTCCTTCTAAGACAGCAACTTCCAGCAAAATCAATTCCTTAAACTTAATACAAAAGCAAAACCAAAAAGGAATAGTGTCTCATATGTAGTATAGGATTTGATATTCAAATCAGCTCTTCACTTTCATCATGATAAATGACTAGAAGGACTTAGATATGTAATTATTTTAGTATTTCTATACTTCCATAATTATTTGTAAGAAAATTTATATAATAACTACTAGAGGCTCAAGCTACCGCTACTATTTCACTATAGTAGAAAAGAATCAGAGAAAAGAGTGTTCCTGGTATAACATTTGGTACAATTTGTTTATATGTTCCTAAATTTATTATCTAGCATCGTTGCTTAATCACAGCTATTCCTTAACTCTTCCATCTTGACGAGAGTCCAGTTTACTAAACCACAATGTCTAGTTCACACAGAGTACCCGCTGTTGTTATACTGGTTTTGGAACCCACATTTAAACTATTTCTAAACAATTTTATTCTTCATACTGTTTTTATTATTTTAAAATCTTTCCAATGTACTTTACAGTTGAATTGCATTCACTTATTGTTCCTAGTATATGCTGGCTTTATACCATGGAAAATAAACCCAAATCTGGACACATTGTGTCTTGGTCTTGTACCAACATGCCCTCATTTCTCCATACTGCCTCAAACTATGTCTGTCTAATAGTAACAAAAGTATAGCGAAATGCAATTTCTATCATAGGGTTCTGCTAGTCATTACAGGGACATTTTAATATCCCTATTCGCATTTCCTTTCCCAACATCTTGTAGATGATGCAGAGTTCGTTGTTGGTCTCATTGTCATTTAGACTAGTCTTACTGATTTACCTATAATTTGTTATAGTACTATTTCAGAACAAACTGTATGTGATCTTTTGGTGTCTTCAAGATGACAAGAACATATAATACTCTTAGTTGGCTTCTCTGCATTTGAACAGTCAAAGGATTAAGGAGCATGAAAGACAAGTGATTTAACAAAAGTTCTACAACTAATAAGTAACATATTTGAATTTTTCAATAATACATATATGAATCTAATATAATGCCTAATATGGAAAATGAAAAAAGAGAGTTGAGCAGATAAGCCATATTAAAAGCCAGCAGCATGTAATTTGTTCAAGTATTATTTTCTCTGATTTTTCAAATAGCAAATTTGAAAACAAAGAAAGATAAAAATTCACCTTTCATGCAAAGAATGACCAAAAGGGACTGAAGAGATAGTACAAGTAGGGTTCTTGCGTTTCATGCTTATCCTTGCTACAAGATTAATCCCCAGCATCACATATATTTTCCCAAGTACACTAGAAGTGATCCATGAGTACAGTGCACAGAGTATTACCTGAGCACTGTCAGGTGTGGTCCCAAAACAAATAAACAAATACTTAACAATAAACTATGGTGGAAGTTCAGGGTATAATATACAATAACTTGTGCACCTTCATTTGAAACAAACTGTTTCAAAAACTTTACATTAAAATAAAATACACTTATATTTGACATGTAAAAATGTAAAATTTAGACAGTAGGTAAAGTAGGCTTGACCAAAATGAATAAGAAGAAAATCCAAATATTAATGTCCCTTATAATTATAACAATTTTACAAGATTTTAGTAGGTTAAAAAGTAACTTAGTCAATTTATTTTTGGAAATGATATTAATTAATGTTCTAACATTTCATGACTACAGATTCATAGAATACAAATCTAATGCAGTTTTATATAATATTTTTTTAAAAAAAATATACCAAACACTTTTGAAATTCATATAGAATTACAATCAATCTCCTACCTCTTACTCCCCCTAAATCCTTGGAAAAAGAAGATTGGAAGCATCAATTTTCCCAACTTAAAACTGTACTGCAGAGCACTAGTAATTTAAAAAAAATTGTACTACAAAGAATAGTGATTAAAACATCATGGTACTGGAATAGAGAACTTCAGATCTATGGAATAGAATTAAAAACTCAAATACAGACCCTTAGATATATGGTCAATTAATTTTTGAGAAAGAAGAAAAATAAAGTGAATAAAGGAAAATCTTTTCAACCAGTGTTGTTGGGAAAATTGGCAGGCATATGCAACAACAACAAAAGATTTCAGAGCTCTTCTTAATGTTCCTCCTAATGTACAATTGTCAAAAACAAAATGAATTAAAGACCTCAACATCAAACATAAGACACATAGAATAAAACAGAGGAAGAAATCTTCATGATCTTGATGTTAGAGACATATTTAAGGATAAAAATGCCACTGACCAAGCAAGTGAAAGTCAAAATAAATGAATTAATTACATTAAACTAGAAGTTTCTGCACCTCAAAGTAAATAATAGCAAGAATATATAGACAGCTCACTGACTCAGAAAATTTTTAAAATTTGAGAAATTTTTGCCGTCACTTATCTGATAGTTGATATTCAAGATATATATAAAGCACTCATAAAATGTTACCAAAAATGTTAAGAAGCTATGATACATATGCACATAGGAATATGATGTAGCAAGTAGAAAATATGAAGGAATGACATTTACTGATATATAGATGGATCTGGAGCATATCATGCTGAGTCAGAGGGAAAGGAACAACACAAATTGATTGCGACCAATATAATAAATTATATAAAGGATATATATAAAGGATATAAAGAGACATTGTAGGAGAATAATACCAAGACAATAGAAACAAAAGGCAGAAAAACTGGTCCTTTTCAGGAAGCTTGCCACAGTGGGGGGCTATTAAGAATGGGAAGAGGTCACTGTGACAATGAAGGGGGGAAGTGGTCAATTTGGATGAGAAAATGGGTGTTGAAGGTGGTAAAATGCTATGCATTTCAGTAGAAGTATTGCAAACAGCAGAAAGGTAATAAAGGAAATAGAGAAAGTGCCTGTCACAGAGGGAAACTAGATACACTGATGGAAGAAGGGATTAAGGCTTGTTCATTGTATGCCTGAAAATCAATTATAAGTAACTTTTTAATTGGTAATTTGAAGTGGTTCAATAAATTTAAAAGAGTTGATGATATAATATAGCTGATAGAGCATTTGCCTTTCACAAAAGCAACCAGGATTTGACATCCAGAATCACATATGGACCTGAAGTCTACCAGGAGTAATTCCCGAGTGAAGAGTAAGGGGTAACCTCTGAGCAATGCTGAGTTTGGCCCTCCAAATCAAACAAAATAAGATAAAAAAAAAATTTATTTTTCTTTTTTTTTTCTTTTTTTTTGGTTTTTGGGTCACACCCGGCAGTGCTCAGGGGTTACTCCTGGCTCCATGCTCAGAAATTGCTCCTGGCAGGCACGGGGGACCATATGGGGCACCGGGATTCGAACCGATGACCTTTTGCATGAAAGGTCATCCATGCTATCTCCCGGGCCCCAAAAAAATTTATTTTAAAAATGACTTTCACGGGCCAGTGAGGTGGAGCTAGAGGTAAGGTGTATGCCTTGCAAACACTAGCCAAGGAAGGACCATGGTTCAATCCCCAGCATCCCATATGGTCCTCCCAAACCAGGGGCAATTTCTGAGCACTTAGCCAGGAGTAACCCCTGAGCATCTAATGGGTGTGGCCCAAACAAAACAAAACAAAACAAAAAAAGGACTTTCAAGACTCTATCCTAGGCTTTTTCCTAGGATCAGTGTAAACACCAAGTCCACCAATTACAGAAGACTGATTAAAGCAGCAGTGTTGGAACAGAACTTTTAGAACCATAAAGAAAGATTCTATCCTAGGCTCCATCCTATGACCTGTGTAAATACCAACATCTCTAGTTACAGAGGCCTGATTTTATCACGACTGACCGGAAAGTTTCCAGACACCACAAAAAGACCTAGAAAAGAGTAAAAGAGCATATATGGAGCCTGTAGTTATTCCATGGCAGTATGCTTCAAGGGTGGAGAAACCCTGTATCTCTTAGCTCAAGGGAATCCCCCTTCTAACCTCCCCAATATTTATTGTGCCTATGCAAAAGAGAGGGGAATAAAGGAAGCACAATTTTTTTTCTTTTTATTTTGGGTTTGTGATTATTGTTTAGTTGTTATCTGCATTGCAGTGGTGCTTTTTGTTTTTTTTGTTTGTCATTGTAGTTTTTGTTTTGTTTTTTTGTTTTCTTGTTTGTTCTTTTTTGTATTTTTGTCTTTTTGTAATGTTCTTCCTTTTTCCCTTTCTTCTCTTAAATTGATATTTATAACCCTCTAGATGGACCCCTTCCATTTTTTTGTTTGTTTTGTGCTTTTTTGTTTTGTTTTGTTTTTTTCTTCCCCTTCAAACAGAACCACATAACTTGAATCATCTTATTCTGCCTCATAAATTGAGGGGATAAAAATGGATGGTGCCAAGACCAAACAGTTGTATAAATATTGAAAAGAAATTAAAAAAAAATAATTAAACACCAAATCCAAACCCAAGGACAACAGAATCGATACCCAATCTACAACAAGCTAGACATAGAGGGGACTACTTATACTAGTAGCCAGGGAAGGGATTGGAGGGGGAAATGGGATGCATGCTGGGAACAGGGTTGGAGGGAGGACAAAATTGGTGGTGGGAATGACCCGGGTTCAATGCTGCTATGTATCTACAGTATTACTGTGAAAGATTTGTAATTCACTTTGGTCACAATAAAAATTGTTAATTTAAAAAAATGACTTTCACAAAAATTCTAGGACAATATAAAATTTACATTAAAAATATATGTGGTGGTCGGCGAGATAGCATGAAGGTAAGGAGTCTGCCTTCCATGCAGAAGGACAGTGGTTCGAATCCCGGTATCCCATGTGGTCCCCCGTGCCTGCCAGGGGTGATTTCTGAGCATAGAGCCAGGAGTAACCCCTGAGTGTGCCAGGTGTGACTCAAAAAAAATTATATCTGACATTAAAATAATGAAAATTAGAAAATATAGTTGCCATGTCTGTACCTGGCCAGCTCCATAAATTCACTTTGTTCTGTAAAGAGATGTAAACCAAATTGAAAAATTATGGGAACCCCAGTCATATAGTTGAAAGCTGGGAATCTCAGGAGGAGAGAGTTGGCCAAGTGCCCGCCAAACCAAAGCTACACCTGCTGTACCCATCGCCTGTTATTACTACCCCAATTTCTTTCCTATCCCACCTGAATGGTCAGCCCT
>PVKC010023237.1:0-17355 GCA_004027635.1 Crocidura indochinensis
TTTAGACATAAAAGAGAAAAGAGCTGGAAGTTCCAGCTCACCTCAGGAAACTCACCACAAAGAGTGAAGAGTTCAGTTAGAGAAATAACTACATTTTGAACTGTCTTAATAATGAGAATGTATGAGGGAAATGGAGAGCCTGTCTATAGTACAGGCGGGGGTTGGGTGGGGAGGAGGGAGATTTGGGACAATGGTGATGAGAACATTGCACTGGTGATGGGTGGTGTTCTTTACATGACTGAAACCCAAATACAATCATGTATGTAATAATCAAGGTGTTTAAATAAAATATTAAAAAAAAAAGAAATAGTTGACTCACATCCTCTGATCCAGACACTATCTTTCTCAGATCTGCACACTGCAGTGCTCCCCTATGGAGGATCAAACCTATGACATGAGTGACACCTGATCCCAGTTCCTTGCTGTCATGTTACCCAACACCCAGATATCTTTTTTAAGTCCCTCATGGTCTGCTTAGATAAAGAACAATATGGCTAATTGGTGGCCATTTTTCTTCCCAGCCAAAGTAAATTGTGAAATGAATCATTGAAAGTCCTAGCTAAGGTAGAAACTAAGGTAGAAGAGAGATGTCTCTCCTCCTTCTTCCAGAGAGTATAACACAGTATCTGATGCAGAATCCTCTGGGGACAGGCCCCGAATATTTATCTTTTTATTATTAAAAACACATACAGAGAACTCCTTAGCATATTCATGTGATTGAAGGGGATACACAATGGACTAGATCTTAGGGGAGTATGAACCAAATCTTTGTGAGTCCAGGATCATCACGTTACACAGGATCAATACTTGCATGCTTTCACTTATATCAGCTTTGGGCATGGGATGGGGAGTCCCTGCAGAATTTAGTTCCTGGCGGGAAGACAAATCACACCATCACTCGTTTTCCATCTTCAAGTATTCAGCTAGCTGGGAGCTGTTTCTTAAAAGGAGACAAGTGATTTGCCAAAGAAGATATGACTTCATTTCAAAATATTAAAACCCTACGATGTGAATCTCCTACCGAGGCTCATCTCAGGCTCCACAGAGCATCCCCACCTGTCACAGATGTTCGCGTACCATTAGAGATTCTGAATTATAAGAGCCAAATTGCAAAGCTGCTCAAATTGGATCAGCTTGAGAACTTTCTCTGCTTTTCCCCAATTCCCATCCCCTACTCAAAACTCAAACAGAGCAGCTTCCTAAGTAAATGGATCAGGCACCCAAATTCAAAGTGGATCGTTTCCCTCTGATCCATGCTACCTGGTCCAAGTCCAGAGGAATCAGATCCAGGATTAGGGGCTTCCCCTAGTATTACCAACTCTAAATCATTGTGATCCTCTGAGTAGTCTCATCAAAAAATAAATCAACTCCATGACCATGGTGGCCATAAGAAACAACAAAAACAAGACATCTGTCTCATGTTTTTCCTTCCTATGTGCTGACCCTGTATTACATCCATGACTCCAATTTCAAGAGAATCAAGACAGTCTTATGTTTCCAAGTTGCTGTTTCTAGTCCATGGATATGGCCCTTGTTATGGGTTGAATTATGTTTTCCACGATCCCCACCCATCTCATGCTATAGTACAAAGCCTCAATATCTCAAAATGTGACCTTACTGGATCATTGCTGACATCATTGGTCAAATTAAGTAATTAAAGTAGAAACTAATCCAATGTCACAATTGTTCTTCTGAAAAAGAAGACAAATGGGGCTGGGGAGATAGAACAGAGGTTTAGCCCTTATAAGCAGAGACCCCAGTTTGATCTCAGGCATCACATTTGGTTCCCCAAGGACCACCAGAAGTGACTCATAAGCATAGAGCAAGGAATAAGCTCTGCACATTGCCTGGTATGGCCCAACCCCAATCCACCCACAAAAAAGGGGAAATCTGGCACACACACATGCATGTACATACATGGAAAACACCATGTGAAACTGAAAGCAGAAATCACGGTTATGTCTCTTGTAAGAAATAATCAGCAATTGGCATCAGCAGCTAGAAAAAAGGCCTGGGCAAATCCTTTCCTCCCAGAACTCAGAAGGAACTAACCCATCAACACATTCATTGCTGGTCTTTTAGCCTCCAGATTTAATTGAGAGATGATTAATATATGTTGTTTAAGCTTCCCGTTTTGTGATGCTTTGTTATAGCAGCGTTAGGAAACTAACAGAAACTGGTTGATCAACCCCACCTATAATTTATGGTCCTTGGCAGGCTTATAAATGTGACTCAGGTCAGGGAGATGACTTAATTGACTAGAGCAAGTGCTTGGCATGCTGGGGATAGTATAGAAAAAAAAATGTAGGCATTAGTCTTGCTCAAGCAAACCCTAGTTTGAACCCCAGCACCATATGGTTCTCTGAACACCACCAGGAATAATCCTCAAGCACTGAGCCAAAGAAAATTCCAAATATCTAAGTGTGGCTCAAAGCAGAGCAAACAAACAAAAAACCCAAAAGACATAACTCAGTATATCCCTGAAGGATTATCAAGAAAGTTCAGCTAATATTATTGACCAACTGCTTTATTTGTCACTGAGAAGGGAGCCACTAAAATCATTTGGGATAAGGTAATTGTTTCTTTAATGAGTAGCTACAATTTGTTTTATTTTTGGAGGTGCTAAGGCTCAATCTATGGCTTCATATACACAAGGCAAGTTCTCTCCCAGGGGGCTACCTCTCCAGCCCCTGTTGCTGTATTTTATCTCTGAAATAATTTTTAATTAAGCATAGATAGATAGGTTTAGGAATATCCAAATTATCATATATATAATTTGTATCAAGAAGGAATCAATTAATTTTTGCTATTTTTAATATGTGAGGATATTAACTAAACAGGTCAGTCTTTTTATTTTAAATAAAAATAACAAGATTTAGACCTGTAATTTATACATTTAAATTTTTTACATTTATGCAAAGTATTGCACCATATAGGACAACTTAAATACTAAATAATTATATGATTATAATAATAGCTACATAAGTATAAATATATAATTTTTTAAGATTCAACATGATTTATTAGAGCTACAAATATAATGAATATTTGGGAAGTTTTCAATGCCACTTTATTATATATATTAAGTATAAAAAATTAAATTTATTAAAAACCTCTATCAAAATAATTGTCAAGGACTAGGTATATGGTTTGATGGAAGAGGTCCTGAATTCAATTCCCAGCACCCTAATACATACAAAAAGTTATTGTCAAGGTTTGCTAGATTTGTAAAGAAGATAAGACCTATATGTTGAATCCAAGAGAGGCATCAGCAAATTTTCTAAACAATTCATAGCAAATAGAATTACCTAAAAGGAGGTTAGGATAGTGGGGGAAATCCTTATCGTCTTTTTTCTCTTCTTTTTTAAACATCTTTATTTAAACATCTTGATTACAAATATGATTGTAGTTGGGTTTCAGTCATATAGAGAACTCCCACCTTCACCAGTGCAACATTCCCACCACTAGTGTCCCAAATCTCCCATCTTCTCATCCTGTCCCACCCACTCCCGCCTGTATTTGAGATAGGCTTTCTACTTCCCTCATTTATTCACATTGTTATGATAGTTCTCAGTGTAGTTATTTCTCTAACTGCACTTACCACTTGTGGTAAGTGAGCTGGACCTTCCAGCCCTCTTCTCTTTTGTCTCTGAAAGTTATTGCAAAAAATGTCTTTTATTTTTCTTAAAACCCATAGATAGTGAGACTATTCTGTCTTTCTCCCTCTGACTTATTTCACTCAGCATAATAGATTCCATATACATCCATATATAGAAAAAGTTCATGACTTCATCTCTCCTGACAACTGCATAATATTCCATTGTGTATATGTACCACAGTTTCTTTAGCCATTCATCTGTTGAAGGACATCTTGTTGTTTCCAGAGTCTGGCTATTATAAATAGCGCTGCAATGAATATAGGTTCAAGAAGGGGTTTTTGAATTGTATTTTTGTGTTCCTAGGGTATATCCCATTTGATCTCTTCAGCATTCTTCCCTGAGACTTTGCCTTCTCTAGAGGTGAGTCGCCCTGCCTACAGACTTTGGAACTAGCTGATCCCTGCTGGGTGGCAGGAGCCCAGCAGTCATCTTGGGCCTTTTCTACTTTCCTTGGTTTGAGAAGTTGATCTCTTCAGCATTCTTCCCTGAGGCCTTGCCTTCTCCAGAGGTGAGTCACCCCACCCACAGACTTTGGAACTAGCTGATTTCTGCTGAGTGGCAGGAGCAGTGTGGCCACGACACTTTGCTTCGTGACCGCACATTTTCTAGCCTATGAATACCACCATAACAGGTAGAAAAATCCACAATACAATGGTGACAATGGGGAAACCTCATAGGCAAACACCATGCACAGAGAATGAAGATGATAGCTCTGATGACTCAAAAAATACCAACCATCTGATTAATCTCTCAGATAAGGAGTTTAGAATAGAAATATGGAGGATCCTCATAGAAATCAAAGAAAGCATAGATCAAGCTGAACAGAACACAAAGATAGAAATCAGCAAACTCCAAACTGAAATAACAGATCTAAAAAATATGGTAGCTGATCTGAAAACCTCAATGGAAAGCCTCTCCAACAGGGTAACTGCAGCTGAGGACAGAATCAGTGAACTGGAAGATGAAATGCAGAACAACTTCAGACAGCAGAAGAGATTGGAAAAGAACCTTAAGGCAAATGATCAAACAATGAAAAAAGTACTCAAAGAATGTGAACAAATGAAAATAGAATTCTTTTTTTTTTTTTTTTTTTTTTGGTTTTTGGGTCACACCCGGCAGCACTCAGGGGTTACTCCTGGCTCCATGCTCAGAAATTGCTCCCAGCAGGCACGGGGGACTATATGGGGCACCAGGATTCGAACCGATGACTTTTTGCATGAAAGGCAAATGCCTTACCTCCATGCTATCTCCCGGGCCCTGAAAATAGAATTCTTTGATAAACTTTCTTCTCTTCAACTGTTTCAGTCTGTCACTATGTCACAAAAGTAATAAATCATTATGAAAATGAACACATGTGACTGTATTCCTATAAAACTTTATTTACAAAAACAGGCAGCCAGATTGGTCCATAGGGTGTAGTTTCTCAACCTTTGATCTAACAGATGAAAAATATTTGAATGTGTAACTGCTTTTTGGCTTTGAGGGTCATACCCAGCAGCATTCAGGGGTTACTCTATGCTCAGAAATCACTCCTGGCAGGCTCGGGGACCATACAAAATGCCAGGATTTGAACCACCATCCTTCTGCAAACAAGGCAAACGCCCTACCTCCATGGTATCTCTTTGGCCCCTGAATGTGTAACTTTTTAACATATCTTTTCAATAAGTCAAATTCAAATAATACAAACCAATGAAACTACTCAATAATATTTTCTGTGCACAAAAGCTACCTTTAAAGGCATCTAAAAAATTCACATTCAAAATGAGAGGGTATTGGGCGACAACAGCGTGGTAGAGCAAAGAAGGCTTTTGGAGACTGATTCCTAACGTCCTGACCTTGTTCTGCAGAACTAGTTACTCAAACAACTACACTACTTGAGAAAAGCAAGTTAACCTCTGATCTTTGTAAAGAACGTATCATCTCTATCTTACCTACCCTCATAGCATTACTGTGATACTCAGAGAAGACCTTACATAAAAGTACACAGTGAACTTAGAACATCTCTTTCAAAATTAAAGCAGTATTGGACTGAGAGATAGTAGAGTATAAGGCTCTTGCCTTGAATGCAGCCAACTAGAGTTTGATTTCTGACACTACATATGATTCTGAGCTGTGCCAGGAATAATCCTTAAGTACAGCCAGATATGACCCCAGAATCAAAATAAACAAATAAAATAAAAAATCAAGATAGAGAAATATTATGTCACAGCCAAAATACAAATACACTAATACAAATTCTTTTTTTGGGGGGGGTTCAAATCTGGCCACACTCAGGGGTTACTCCTAGCTCTATGCTCAGAAATCGCTCCTAACAGGCTCAGGGGACCATATGGGATGCTGGGATTTGAATTGAATCACTATCTTTCTGCATGCAAGGCAAATGCCGTACCACTGTGCTATTTCTCTGGTTCCACTGATACAAATTCCTATTCCACAAACAATAGCATGGATTTTTAGTGAATTATTACCATATTAATCACCTGAAAAAAATTTTAAATCTTGATTCTAACTGGTCGATACTGTTCTGCTAATCAGCATTTGAGTTTACATAATACTAAAAAAAAAACTCCGTCTCTTTGGGGCTGGAGCAATAGCACAGCCGTAGGGCTGTTGCCTTGTACATGGCAGATTCAGGACAGACCTGGTTCGAAACCCTGGCACCCCATATGGTCTGCCTAGCCAGGAGTAACCCCTGAGTGTCACCGGGTTGCCACCTCCCCCAAAAGAGTCCGTCTCTTTAACATAGGAAATATTAACATTGGCACCTTATTGTTTGAACAGACTCACAGGAATTCTTTTTCTTTTTTTTTTTTTTGTTTTTAATGCCACACCTGTCATTACTGGTGAATCAAACCTGGGTCAGCTGCATGCAAGGCAAGCACCCTATACACCCTATTGCTCCAGATCGCAACACTTTTCTTTGGGGGGAGGGTTGGGTCACACCTGGTGATGCTCAGGGGTTACTCCTGGCTTTGCTCCCAGAAATTGATTCTGGCTTGGGGCTGGAGAGATAGCATGGAGGTAAGGCATTCAGAAGGACTGTGGTTCGAATTCCAACATTCCATATGGTCCCCCCGAGCCAGCCAGGAGTGATTTTTGAGAATAGAGCCAGGAATAACCACTGAGCACTGCCGGGTGTCACCCATAAACCAAAAAAAAAAAAGAAAAAAAAAAGAAAAAGATAAAGAAAAAAAAAAGAAATTGCTCCTGGCTCATGGGATTATATGGGATGCCAGGGATCAAACCTAGGTTTATTCTGGGCAGCCACATGCAAGGCAAACGCCCTACCACTGTGCTATTGGTCTGGCCCAGCACAATTTTTTTAAGTACAACTTTCCCAGGAAAAGTCCAATTTTATCATTTAATTCATGTTTTGTGCCAGGGTCTCCAGTATCATTTTAGAACTGAAGGAATCTTAGAAGCCATTCTGTTCCATTCTACAACTATTTACAAATGTGGATACTAAGAACTTGATGGGCTAAGTGACTTCCCAAGAACACATTATTAGGAGCACATTTATCACTTAATTATGTTTTAAATTAGAGGACAAAACCAATTGTGTTGGACCCTTTGTTTTTGTGGAACCTGTTTGGTGTGTGTGTTTTAAATATTACACAAAATGCTGCAACTGGAAAGGAAAGATAAGTGTTTTACAGCTAAGAATGCATACAATGGCTCTTTGAAGGTCTATTCAGGGAACTATTTGGAAATTTATTTGTAGGAAAATGATCACTCATTCCTTTGGGTTCTTAATTTTTTTTTTCATTTATACTATGATTTCTCTGTAGGTTTCCTAGGATAGTGTGATAGAGAAAATCGCAAACAAATCCACTTAACAGTCTCTTTTCAGTGTTTGTCTACAGAGAGCTTGCCTAGTTTACTACTTTATTTTATTTAGTCGAATCTGCTCCCTCTAAGAATTACCATGTCTGAGGTATATGTTTTCATGCTGACATTGAGAAGCATTAATAGAAGTTAAATGTGGAAACCCTAGCCTGCTGAGATATGCTCATAGCTGTAAAATATAATTTTCTTCCACATCTTTCAAATCTGGAAAGCTAAGAATGGCTCGTTAATTTCAAATATTTATGTAGCATTGGCAATATCAGAAAAAGGACCATATTTTCCTGCTTTTATCTTTGTCTTGTTAGAGATTACAATGGCATCCATTGAAGTGGATTCCCCTTAATTCAGAAAACAGGAGCCAACATGAACTTAAGTTGTGATTCTCCTTTCTCCCCAAATTGTGATCTGGTTTCTATATGCTTAGGATACCTATTTGGATGGTTTGTTATGAAGTTGACATTTACTTCTGTATTGTTATGTGACCTACTTTTGTCACTTCATGTGGATGTTTTCTCAGATGATTAAGTGTTCTTCTGCAGCCTGGTATTTAGTGGCAACATGGTATTTCATCAACCAGATGAGCCATCATTAATTTACCCTTTCTATTGTTGGACACTTGTGCTTCCAATTTTTCACTATTACAAATAATGCTGCAATGAATATCCATGTACATCAATCTTTGTGCCCAGTTCTGATCATTTCTATAAGCTAAATCTCTATATATTAACTGACCAGGCCAAGAATGTATTTGTGAAATTCTAATGATTATGGTAACACTATTCCTTGGATTTTATGCTGAACATTGTGCTATAATTATAAACATAATTTCATTTCAGTTTCAGGACAAATTTATGAGATAACTACTTTTCAGAGAAACTGAGGCTAGTACCCCCTTAAATGACTAACACACGACAACAGTTGGCAGCCTTTACATTTGATCCCAAGTTTTTCTGACCTCAAGATTAATGATTAATGATTAATAAATCATTATTATTATTGTCATTACTAATAAATCATTACTATTGTCAAAGGAACACCCAGAAAAGACTATTATCATTTCCATCTTGGCCAGCCATATTGAAATATCCAATTGCCTATGCCCTGTTGAGGATTCTTGAATTATACGGGCTACTTTTTTTTTTTTGTTTTTCGGGCCATACCCGTTTGATGCTCAGGGGTTACTCCTGGTTAAGTGCTCAGAAATTGCCCCTGGCTTGGGGGGACCATACGGGACGCCATGGGATCAAACCTCGGTACTTCCTTGGCTAGCATTTGCAAGGCAGACACCTTACCTCTAGTGCCACCTCGCCAGCCCCTATACGGGTTACTTAATACTTTTCTTTCATGCTTGATTGCTGCTTGTATATCTCCTTCATGAATTGTCTATTGCATAGAATATATGTCTGAAAATTTTTCCTTTTGTGATAGATGATCTGAATTCTAATCACATCTCTAGTTCTAATTAGTTATGCAATGTCCGAGGGAATAAAAATCACTGCCTCGTTCTGAGTCTCTGTTTCCTTTTGTGAAAAATTAGATGGTTCCATTGAACAATTTCAGCATCTGCCTCTGAGAGTGTGTGGTTCTATGTATGCATCAGCCTGACTGTCTCTCATTCACTCATGTCCCTGGGTGCTATGTTGGGAACTTGGGAGATAATTTAGCTTTGAAGCAGTATCTCTTCATCATATTTCGGTCTTCTCTTACAAACATCTCCCAGCCCTTAGGACTTTGTTCCTGATGTCCCCCCTTGATTCACTACTGAGCCCTAACTTCCTTCATTCCTTACTGTCTCTCCAGGCTGCTGGAAATGGTCTTACCCTGCAACTTCAGGGATCTCCCTTTCTTTAAGATTCTTCTTATGCAAAATCCTTCTCCAGGAGTGGGGAACGGGAGTATTGGTGGTGGGAAAGTTGCACTGGTGAAGGGGGGTATTCTGTTTATGACTGAAACCCAACCACAAACAAGCTTGTAATCATTGTGCTTAAATGAAGATTTATAATAAAAAAAAAGTCCTTCTCCAGTTTCCCTCTTGGTCCCTCTGATCTGAGGAAAATGCCCAAGCTTGCCCTAGGCGCACTGCTCTTTTGATTTGCCCATCCTCAATCCTCATGATTCTAAGAGAATTCCTGGACCATACGAGTCTGACCTTCAAGCCTCTGAACATTGAAGAGTCTTCTCTGCTCTGAGACCTCAAAATTCCTTTCTTTCTGAAACTGAGTCCAAGTCCTGCTTCTAGAAAATAGTTTGCTTCAGAGTTGATAGATGGGTTTGGGGTCAGTTCAGTTTAGGTCCTGATGAATATTTGCGCATGACCTTAAAAAAGGATGGATTCGGGACCGGGCGGTGGCCCTGGAGGTAAGGTGCCTGCCTTGTCTGCGCTAGCCTAGGATGGACCGCGGTTTGATCCCAGGTTCCCATATGGTCCCCCAAGCCAGGAGGGACTTCTGAGCGCATAGCCAGGAGTAACCCTTGAGCGTCACCGGGTGTAGCCCAAAAACAAAACAAAACAAAAACAAAAACAAAAAACAAAAAAAAAGAAAAGGATGGATTCCAGCTAACCTCTGTTGGAGCTTGTCAGCCTCTACATAGACTGTTGTATAGGGAAGTGAGATCAGGTGTGCATAGTTCTGCACACAGAGCCTAATTTTATAAATTTTTGTAGCTCTTCACAAGGCCATTTCTCATAGCATTGAACATTCTGCATTCTGAATAATAAAGGTTCATTTCTGTTTATTAGCACCTCTTCTGACCAACAAAGAAACCTAATCGGCATTTGCTCAGGGAAGAAATGAAATCTGTTGCAGGTCTCTTGGAAATTCTGTGTGTGTGTGTGTGTGTGTGTGTGTTTATGTGTGTATTTGTGTGTCCTTTGTTTTTCATACTGCGAATTTGTAACTTGTTTCACTAATTCCCTCTCAAGAATTGTTTCCAACAAGATAGCTAAAGAAACAAAATTAATTCCTTGAAGTGTTTAGCTGTTTAGAGTTGAGGAACAATGACATACAAGAGACAGGCTGCTACCACATACCAAATATGAAAGTGAAAATAAATTAAAAACAACTTTACATTTTTGTGTTGTCTATCTCTGTAAATGTGCTAAGAAGACAACTATATCCCTTGATTTTCCTTCTCATTCACAAAGAACCATGGGCATTAGTTAATCATTATGGGTAAGTTAAGTCTCTACCTAACGAAGACTGTCAGTGTTGCCTCTTCTCCTGAGGCTCTCCAACACATAAAGAATAAATGAGGAAGGCTGGAGAAACGGTTCAAAAGGCCTAGTTGGTAAAACTGGGTTCAACCTCTGGGATCATTTAGTTCTCCAAGCATCACCCAAGACTGAGCTCCACACACCAAGAGTGGAGTAATCCCTGAACACCAACAGTTGTGGTACAAAAACAAAAGAAGGGAACAAATGAGCAATAAAATATCTTAAACTAGATGTCACTAGAATGAATTGTTCTTAAAGGGATACATGTATGGAAAATGGACAGCCCAGAAAGGTCAGAGGTCAGAGAGAGCAAAGGGCAAAAAGAATAAAATATGGGATGAAGGATCTTATTGAAAATGAAGATGTCTTTGGGGAAAGAAAAATCAATCCAGCTATGAATCTTTTAGTATAAACTGATGGTAAAAAAGCATCTAAATAGCTTTTTATAAAAAAAAAAATGGGGGGGGAGGATTAAACATAATTACTCATGCACATTGGATAGTGTTACTTTAAAGGAAAAAACCTTACATATGCCATCTTTCATAAGATTTTTAAATAGTAAAATTGCTTCTCATGTACAAATTCATGCAAAAAGTCTGCTCAAGTTTCTCATTAGTTTCAAAGAACCTCAGATTCTGGGTTCTCCATAAAATTATTTGTTCTGGGGCTCTCTCACTTATTAGTATATGCTTAATTTTACCAAACAATCTCACCTTCTTCTGAATACTTTTCTTTCTCAAGCTCAGCCAATCTTTCTAGTGCCTTAAGGGGTGGATGTCTCTATTTTGCTGAATTATGCCCTAACATGTAAGACCTTTCCTGTTGCTCACCCATATAATTTTCAGGAGGTATTTACAATCTTTGAGGCTGTCTATTTTCCAGACCATGAAGACCAATTTCAGGGGCTCACAGATGAAGAATAAAGGGAAGACAGGAAGTATAGGCAAGTCATTTACATGGACACAAATTTCTGGCTGGAACAGTTAGAACTTGTGGAATTATTTAGTCTGCAAAAGATAAAGCCCAGTCCTTCCATCTATGTCCATGAGCACACATAGAATTACTCTCTCGACGTCTGACCAAAAGAAGAGTTCTTTTTCAAAAGATATTTTATCTTCTGCTACTCTCAAGGGTTTTCTATGCCATCATTATTATTTAACATGCTTAATTAAAAAATGAATAAGGTGGGGCCCAGGAGATAGCATGGAGGTAAGGCGCTTGCCTTTCATGCAAAAGGTCATCGGTTCGAATCCCAGTGCCCCATATGGTCCCCTGTGCCTGCCAGGAGCAATTTCTGAGCATGGAGCCAGGAGTAACCCCTGAGCGCTGCCGGGTGTGACCCAAAAACAACAACAACAACAACAACAAAAAATGAATAAGGTGACTATCAATAGATACAGCTCAATGGAAGAGCAAGTTCTTTGCATGTATAAAATCTGGGTTCAGGGGCCGGAGAGATAGCATGGAGGTAAGGCATTTGCCTTTCATGCAGAAAAGTCACTGGTTCAAATCCTGGTGTCCCATATAGTCCCCGTGCCTGCCAGGGGCTATTCTGAGCAGATAGCCAGGAGTTGAGCACCGCCGGGTGTGGCCCCAAAACAAAAAAACAAACAAACAAAAAAATCCTGGGTTCAATACTTGCCACCAAAAAAATAATAATAAAATGAAAGACACTGAAAAAAACTTGTGGAGATAAGAGTTTGTATGGGTCTAGAGGAAATACATACTTTAGTGTGGGGGGAGATTTGGGGCCACATGCAGTCACACCCATCAGAGTTCAGAGATTACTCCTGACTATACTCAGAGGTCATGCCTGGCACTGTGGCACTGCTTGGAGTTCATATGTAGTGCTGGGATCAAATCAGGGTTATCCACATGCAAGGCAAGTGTCTTATCCCCAGAATAAGCCTCTGCCTATAGTTTCTGAATTGCTTCGTCTTACAGTCACTAGCACCCATTCATCCTAAAGACCCTGTGGAAACTTCAGTTCCTCTGGACAGATCCCCCACTCTGCAATTGCTGCTAGACATGGCTTCTCTGTGCTTCTTAAAACTCACACCTCCATCACACCATCTCTCCTATTGGACTGCACTATTACAGATGTTACGGATGTACTCACTACTTCTTTCCCCCAGCACAGTACTGAGCATAGGCCTCACCTGAATAATATTTGTTTAATGGACAGTTGAATGAGTGTATAATCAAAGAAGGGAAGTCAAAGTGGCCAGATATGAGAAGGTTTCAGCAAGCAACAAGAGAACCAGCCTTCATAGTAGTCATTTAAAATACAGAACTCCAGGGGGGGTCTTCTTTTGGGGTGGAGGGAGACATCTATTTCCATCCTTATTCAGAGTTTCATTCTACAGAATCTTGACCAGAGTATATGTCAATTCTGAGAAGACTACAGTCCTGGTTAAACTATGAAATGTGGAATGGTGGAGAGTTACATTCAAGAATATAGCAACTTAATTAAAATGCAGCAAGAACAATGTTTTTCAGAAATCTTCCCCTAGAATAAAGTTAGAAAGGAAAAAAGGATGACATGCTTAAATATAAATATTCTAATGAATACCCAGCCTCATACTGAGGCCCACATCCTCAGTATCTACTGTATGGAGAAATCAGAAGGGCAAGAGCAAACAAAGATAAGACTTGTTTGTGAGTATTTGGAGCCTGAAGTTTTCCTTTTCCCCTTCCTTAGAACTCATAGTTAAGGTTTGGGTGGGAAGAAAAGGGTTGCCATTATATTTCTAGGAATTATTCCATTGAAATGTGAGGTTCAATGAACTTCACTTGTATTAGCTTGTAGGCACAGGGCATTAAAATCCCCATTGCAGTTCACAACAGTTTTGCTGGTTAAAGATGAATCAACACATATTGGTTAAAAAAAATATTTATGAAAGTTCGAATTTGCCCTTCTTAGAGCTGTTTTCCTTCTAGAATGCAGAATTGATTAGTCCCTCTCACTGCTCCCCCCTCCGCATGCACTTAATTGCATCTGATGATTTAATCTCCAACAACATAAGTATCAAATTTCTTTAATGTAAAGGATGTTGATCTGGTTTAGCCAAAGATGAATTTCCCACTCCGACTCCACCTTATCTCATCCCTCTCTTTGGGAAGCAAATTCCTTCAAGCGTTTCTACCAGAATAAGAGCACAGAGTCCACACCAGCTGATTAGCTATCCCTTCCTTGAAAATTTGAAAGAGTGTGTAAAATCAAAACAAGAATCAGATGGGATTATTGCAAAGGAAGGAATGGTAGAAATCTCCCTCACGATGCTTCTGCCAAAATCAATACTTTCTATTTACCATTTCCTTTCTCTTTAGGCATAGATAGATCTTACACAGAGAAAAAGGAAGCCAAGAGGAGAGAAATAGCCTAAGACATATAGGTATAGGAAAGTCAGTCTGGAATTCACCAGATGTGTTGGCTAGATTTTTGAAGGAGCAAATGCCACTGCATTTTGCCCATATCAGGGAACAAGGCTTTTATTTGAATGGCTATTAATGTTTCCACACAACATTTCCTTAGGTCAAAAGTTTTTACATGCATTCATTTAGAATGGGTTGCTATTTTTTGAGTTTCACATTTGCTCACAGAGTCTGCTTTAGTAGACAGACTTTTCCACCATTAGGCAATAAGTCTTTCACTTCTTCAGAAACCTCGTCTATTTTTACAGTCCCCACTCCCTGTGGTGAATGCTAAAGTCCCAGAAGGACTGTGCAAAGAAAGTAAGGATTTATGCCCCAGCCACGCTGCCATGCCACTGCAGATTCACAGTGTTTCCTTTCCCCCCATTGTTTTCTGGTTTTGTCTGTGACATAAATGATGGGTGGGAAGCACTTATTGAACTTAGCCCTGAGTTTTCTCATCAGAAATTCATTTTTCTTTCATTAACTCAAATGATGCTGATTGAGTGGGTCATTAAAGGCTGAAATACAACATTTCTATATGGTAGAAACATAAATTTCATCTCTCCCCCAACCTTTTTTTTTTCTAAAATGTTGACATTCAACTTTTTTTTTTCCTATTGGCTACAGCAATTGCCCTTGATGAGACACTTTGAACAACAGATTCAGAAGCAAAATGAGATTCTAGAAAAGGGACAAAAATATATAATATTGACATCAAGTACCCTTAAATTACTAGGTGGCATTTCTTAAGAATAGAAAAGAAAACGTAAGGTAATAAAATCTGAGTTTTAGTTGTCTTTCTGACTTTCTGGGGTGCTTATACCTGTCCACACCATATGGTTACTCAGCTGAAAGGGGAGTGTTGGGTGCTAATAGGTGATGATCTAACTAAATGCTAAGCCTATTGGTAGGTCTAGAAACAGAACCTATCAATTGGAAATTTGATGGCATATTTGACCCCAATTTCTCAAAGAATTCCTTAGTCCCTTTTCAAACAGTATCATAATGCTGCCTCCTCCTCCCAAGGAAGCAGGTTGAAAGGCAATATTGATTGATTTGTTTTGGGATTCAGACTTACTGCACAGTGTTTCAATATTGGCTTATGTGAGCTGGGATGGTGCTCAGCAGAAAAGCAGTTGCCTCAAATGTGTAAGGCCTTCACTTCAATTTTCTGCACCACACTGAAAATAAAATAAAAAGACCAGGGCTGAAAAGATAGTACAGCACAGTTGGCCTGGGCTTGATCTCAGACTCTTCATTTGGTCCCCAGAATTATCCTTGAATACAGAGCCATGAGTTAGCCCGGAGTACAGCCTGTTGTGACCTAAAAAATCTCCCAAGGGGGCCGGGGGACCAGCAATGGTGACAATTTGGTTGTGTGGATACCCTCCACCTATGCAACACATTGATAATGTATTCCCCTTGTCCTGCTCTTAAAATCCAGGGCCTCACACATGCAAGGCAAATGCTTTTCTGCAAAGCATCATCTCTTCTCACACAGCATGAAGGACAAGGTTGCATCAGGAGCTGTGTGTTCTGGCCCCTCCCGGTCCATTCTCCAGTGTCTCTTTCCCAGCCTTCCTCTTCCAATACCCCACTCTGAATGACCTGGTCTAGCCCAGGAGTACCTGACAGAAATAAATTGTTTCACACAGGAAATTTCAAATTTCTCAGCAGCCACATTAAAAAAAAAAAAAAGGCAGTTAAAAGAAACAGGTGAAGCTAATGTTTTTAATTAGGCAGTTACTAATATGTCTGTTAGTCACTCCAACATGTAGTCAATGTAAATGCTTCCATGGGATATTTGGCATTCTTTTAAACATGCGGTGTCGCCCTTCCCAAGCATGTATATTCAGGCCAGCCATGTTTCATGGGTTCTCTTGACTCCGGTGAACAGGATGGAGCTAGAGAGAGCACTTTCCCATCCCTGCAAAAATGCTAGACCGTGCATTGCTACCCCATTCACAAGAATTACCTTTTTTTTTTTTCTTTTATAAAGTTGTCTTTGGGAGATGGCCTCACCTGTCAGTTTTTCTTTCCAAAGGAGCCTGAGGCAAGTGTCTTTCTAGCTGGCAGAATAACAAGAAAGTCATTTCTGACTCTTTGGACTGCTTTTTTTATTCTCCCCTCCAGGCTCAAACTGCTCTGAAAGGCAAGAAACACAGACACTCACTCGCTGGCTGCTCTGGGTCCTCCCATGTGAAACTTGGCCCTGAACCTGGCAGATGGTTCTTCCAAATTCCCAAGCTTGGGTTAAGATGCTCTGTGACTCCGGTCCCGCCCCCTAATGAAAGCAGAAGTGTGATTGGACACGGTTGATGAGGACTCTTGAGAGGGAGGACCATGATTGGATGTTAGGTGCCTTGAGCACTGGGGTGTCAATGCTTCCGTGTGACCCACTACATGTAGACTGTTTTTCTTCTCTGTCAAGTCATTTTAGGAACCTATCCAATGTCTTTTCCATAAAAGCAAAAATGTCCAAAGACCTTACTTAGTGTTGTAGTTAAGAGTGATATTGGAAATATGGTTGAATTTAGTAAGAAAGCTCATAGATTAGTTTAACAAAATATAGAGATTATATATTGATGTTCCTCATACCCCATGTCTAGACTCATAATTAAGAAGACAGACCTAATCAATATTACCCTGCTTAAATGGCAGCTGAAAGTGAGATCAGCTTTCATTAACATCCTTTTTATTCTGTCAGATGACAACTCTTACTACCTGTTGCTCCATAAAAAGAAGCAATATCAATTATAGAAATTGCTGAGAATGTATCTGCATTTTTCATGGACCCTTTTTTTTGGGGGGAGGGCACAGCCGGCAGCATTCCAGGGTTATTCCTGGCTCAGAAATCACTCCTGACAAGCTTAAGATCCATCCTGGGTTTATCCAGGGTCAGCCGTGTGCCAGGCAAATGCCCTACCACTATGCTATAGCTCTGGCCCTCACAGAAAGAATAAAACTCACAAAACTTGGGTGCTTTCAGGAGGCTGAAATGGTGGTGGGGTGGCAAAATAGTTATCTTAAAAAAGATCCAAAGAATGTGGAATGTGGTGACAAGTTGTAGGATAAAAATTCCATCTGGAAAACCCTGAGTTCTTTGAGAAACCTTTAAAACCTAGTTAGAGCCTCATTTTCTCCACTTGGACAATGAGAGACTAGACTCTGTGCTTTGCAAGTTTCAACCATTCAAATATATATACACACACACACACA
>PVKC010023238.1:0-17363 GCA_004027635.1 Crocidura indochinensis
TCCCTTTCTTCCTTCCTTCCTCCCTCCCTCTCTTCCTTCCTTCCTTCCTTCCTTTTCCCCCTATCCTCCCTTCTTCCCTCCCTCCCTTCTCTTCCTTCCACTTGTCTTTGTTTATCCATTCCTTTATCTATTTTGTAAACTATGGTCACTGTAATTGTCCCCCAAATCTTGCCTAGCAAATGCATGAACTAGCTTTTCAGACTTGGGCATTAGCTTCTCTCCATAAGACAAGGCAGAAATTGTAGATTCTTTTCTAATCATATGAAAAATGAGAGTTACAAGTAAGGCATTGAATTTGGACAACAATGGAAGGACAGATGAAGCCCTGATCAGCTTCTATAAATTTTACAAAGCACATTTGTCTTCATTTTCCCTGGCAACCTGGAGGCATTTGGTCCCATTCACGAGTTGTTTGTGGACTAACAGGATTTCATCTTTTGGTTTCCCCTAAAAGTGATCAGAAATTAAATGAGAACTCCCACCCTGAATTTGACTCATGGCCATGGCTTGGGTACATTTTCCTTAGGATTTAACAATTTCATCCAGTGCTGCTGCAGGAAAGTTCTGTCTTTGGGCTTGTTTGATGCTCCAAAATTTTCCTGGTTATTTATTGAGCTCAGTTTTTAAAACTGCAAAGCCAATGCATGATGATGTGATATCTCAGGCCAGAGCATGGGAGCATCAGGAGAGGTCCAGGCTATAACCTGTTTCTTGAAGATGCTGGCACCTCTCATTCCCAACCACATTTGTCTCTGTCAAGCACTGTCCATACATGCCATGTGCTGCTTGGCAGGGAGGATGAGCATCCTGTACCCTGCAGATCAGTATAGAAGACTCAACGGAAGGATACAGCATGGCCTACACAGCCTCTGACTGAAGCATAAGTCCCTTCTCTGTTTTTGTGGTTCCATGGAAGCTGGGATCTCATAGGAGAGTCTGTGGAACCCCTGCAAAAGTCAAGTGACAGACTTTAGGCTTTCTTGCTAAGCACACAGTATGGACCTGGGAAGTAGAACTCTTTGGTTTCAGGACTTCTTGAAAAGTGAAGTGTTTTATTTCTCATTTCTATGATTGATTGGGAAGATTCTTGCTGACATTAATTTCTCACATTTTCTAGAACTTGGTGCAGCTGAAAATGGCCTTGTCATTTCCTGGACACACATCTTTGGTTTAAGGGTCCTACTTCCTGCATAACTGCAGGTCCAGCTGAGTGGGGCCAGATGAAGGCTCTCCTCAGAGATTTCCTGTCCCTGGGGGAAGGTGCAGGAACCAAAAACCATGATTTTCTGGAACAGCAAATCCAAATAAGTTCTCTAACATAAACTTTCACATGATATGAAGGGGACAGAGGACTAAGAGTGAAATAATTTTAACCAGGTCTGCATCCACTTCTTACCCCAGAAAGAACTACAGTTTTTGTCCTGGGGACCAGGCATGTGTCTAGACTCTGGGAATTCAGCTGAGAATATGCAGAACTTCTCTCTGAGTGGTGGCTTTGAAGAGTGTTCTAGAAAGCCACTGCCTGGAGCAGCAGAGGAGGGTTCTTCGCTCCCAGGTTATTTGGGATAGCTCCTGAGAAAGGGACCCTGGCCAAGGCATTGGCACCACCTGCTGTTTCAGGATCTGCAGAATACAATCTCACTGAATGCAGACACTGGCATCTATGGAGTGAAATTCACTTATGGGTACCATCAGCTTCTCAGATACCTAGGGATCACCACCTTCATTCAGAACCACCTGAGAAACATGGGAAACAGTGTGGCCACCCTTTACCAGGAGAGACAAGGCAGCCAGCAGGGGAAGCCTGGGGCCACAGGAGCCTGCTGCCAAATTGCCATCATGAGGGAGGGCCTGGAATAATAGCCCGAAGGAGGAGAGGGGTCCCCTCAGCTGGCAAAAAGATGTGTAAAATAGAGAGTGCAGTGCAGAAGCATAAGCGTGAGTGCCTGAGTGCTACTATGACCCATTCTAGAACAATCTAGAACATGTTGGCCAGGCTGAGAACTTCCATGGTCACCAGGAAGTAGAATCCACACCTGAACTTCCCCCAGAGCAGCATATTTCATAGGGCGTACCAGAATATTGTTGTAAATACATAGCCACTATTCTATCTTCTGGGGGGGACGAGAGCAAGAACAGTCACAGTGGCATGTGTGTGTGTGTGTGTGTTTGTGTGTGTGTGTGTGTGTGTGTAAGAAGAAAGGTGAATGTTAGCATATGCAATGGACCTGTGCATTCTTTCTTGAGGATCCCTCCACAGGCTCTGCTCTGGGTTGGGGGGGGGGGGTGTTTGAGAAACAAGGCAGAGCAAGTTCCTCCCCTCATGGTTACCTCTTCCTGAAAGCTGTTTATTATCAGAGCTGTCTAGAGAGCCCTCAGCAACTCTCTCCCCAAGGACACTTGGAAACTGTGAATGGGTGGATGATATTGATTCTCTTTGCAACTCTGTTGTTTGGGCAAAGAGGCTAAGTCGGTGGTGTTGAGAGTTCAGAGGCCCCTCTGTGCTGTGGCATCACATTTGATGACTTACTTTCCTCTGGCTGGATTCTGGGGAGGAGTAAGACTCTGTGAGCAGTGAGTGGAAGCCAGACAGGTTCTGGTGAGTGAAACAGCCCAGGCATGAGCACCCTAATCTCTCCATGGTGGGAAAGATGGAGGTGTTGTCTGTGTGGAATGTGGCTGCCATGGTTTGGGATTTGGGGAGCAAGCTGAATGCTGGGGATCTCCAGAGACTTTAATCCTGCCTCTGAAAAGCTGCTTAAAAATAATAATCCTAAATAAACCTTCCCTGTGGGTGGGAGAAAATAGGCTTCCGGCCCCAGACAAAGGGTAGTGATGACGTTCATTCCACTTGCTTGGGGTTGGAGGCAATTGTCCAGCAGGTTCTCCTGAATATGGCTGTTCTGGGGTGCTGATGTGGTACTTTAAGAGCTGCACAGCCTCATAGTCTCCACATAGGGATTCCAGGGTCATGACTGAGACCTAACTGTAGTGTCTACCCAATGCTCTTAGAGGTGTGGTATGTAGAGCTGTGACTGCTCTGTCATTCTTAAAGTCCATGGCATGCGCAGAGTCTAAACTAGTGGGCAGACATTCCTTGAACCCGCTGAGGAAAAGGACTAGAGAGGATAGAAGCTCAGTTTACAGTATACTCAGTGCTGCCCACACTGAGGCTCCCTGTGGTCCAGCTTGTAGTCTTTAGCTCTCTGCCCCTGAGAGCAATGCCAGGGACACAACTAACATGGTCTCCAAGGGACATGCTGCAGTCATGTCCCCTTGTGAGATGATGGCAAGTGTTTTCAAAATCAGGTGCAGGATATCCGGGCTCTCATTGGGTTGCTAGATGATCTCACTGATCCTTGAAGTTGTGACCTCACATACACTACATCTTTCATTGTAAAATCAGCTGAATAAAGAAACACACAAAGGTATCATCAGTACTGTAGGATGCTGGGGCAAAATTCAGTTTGTTCACTTGCAATGGGAGAGCTCATAAAACAGCAAACGTGTGATTTGGGCATTAACTGTGTGCCCAGATTGGCCACATGAGGTTTAATAAACTGTTGTAGAAAGAACACAAGGAAGGAAACACCCATAGCTCAATTATTTTGATTGTGAGCACTTGCGGAAGTGCATTTCTGTAGAAGCAGGGATTCCTATTTCTATTTTTGTAGAAATAAGAATGGTTGCCAATGAAACTCTATTAAAATATTTTTAAGTTGCAGAAAATATATAATAATATAAAATATATTTTAATGAGAATATGTCCATTCATAACACTTTATGTATGTAGAAACATTTTGTAATCTATATTCCAGGCTACCTTATATACTTGGGAATTCTTTTCAATTTTTATAATGGGTATTATTAGAGTTATAAAAAGAAGACAATCTTGTCATTTTAGGAAATAGAAGCTAAAATAACCACATAGCGTTAGTTGGTGAACTTTATAGAAACGTTCAATGCTTTTTGGTGAGAATCTAGTAGCTTCTTATCATAGGTTACTACATTTGCTTTGATGAGTGAGCACAGGAAAATGAACCTGTTATTACATAATGGTTGAACTTTTTCTAGCTAGACAAAATCTGTTCAACAAATAGAGTTTATGAGATGTGAGGGATATTTTAATGCAATGTTGTTGGTTTAAAGGGAGTACATTATTAACAACATAATTAAATCAGCACCTTTATTTTCATATAAAAATCTGAGGTTCCTAAAGAGCAAGTGACCAACCTGAGGATACTCAGCAAGCTGGGGGAAATCAAGGTGTACTGGCCAGCAGCATTTCCTGCAGGAATGCCCCTCTGTGGTGGGACTTCTAGACGAGGACACCGTGTGAGACCAAAAGCTATTTCTCCACAGACAGCAGACTTCCAGTATGACTTCCTGAAGTCAAGATATCTGGTTTTAGTCTCATCCTGGTATGAAGGGTGACATTCTCTTCATCTGTAATGTGTGTCGGTGAAACATTCCACTGCTGATCCCATAGGGAAGCCACAACAGGGAAGGGACGACTCTGACAACAGAGCCTCTAGGAACGAGGCAGTGGCAAGCTTCCCAGCAAGATTCTACTCTTCTTCTGAGAGGCATTGTTATCCCTGCACTTCAACACACATGTGCACATATACATGTACACACATGAACATATGGACACACAACAGGTTCAGAAGGGTTTGGTCTGTACCCTAGTTTTTAGAATTCTAGGGAGTTTATGCCACCCAGGAGGTCATCTCCTAAGAAGACTGGAATTTGGAGAAGAGAAGTTCAGGGCCTGGGATGCTGAGTTCTCCAGGATCCTAAGCTCAGAGCACACCCAGGTTGCATTCAAACCCAGAAGCAGCTAGAATTAAGTCCTGTGCCCACAAGTGCACCAATGTTCCCAGGACCTTTGGAAACCTCTTCTCCTTATTGTACCAATAGCCTCTTCTGCCATAGTATCCTCTTGGTTCTTTTGGTGACATGGACCAAAGCTTTTCCTAAAAATAAGATGCCTACAGTGGAAGCTTTTCCCAGAGGTACGGTTGGGAGAAGTCTTTTAAGTTGGCAGTGTTCATTCCATGGCCAATCTTATCTCCTCTCCACAATGTTCAGTGTGGTAAAGATGACATTGAAAGCTGGATTGTCTGGACATCACATTGGCATAGCATGCCAGAGGAAAGGCACTGCAAGGAAGAGAGACTGAGGCCTGGGGACCACCAAGCAACTCATGGCCAGTTCCTTTATCCTAAGGATGTCAGCCTCTCTACTTCATTTTTCTCCTCTGCTTCCCTCTGAGGAAGAGAACCAAGGGGAGGAAGAGGACTGGAGTGGAACACAGACCTCTGGCAGGGTCTATAGTTGGTACTAAGAATAAGTGGAGGTTAGCAGGGCTGCTGTGGTGGGAAAAGGGCCTCTAGCTAGCTAGGATGAAAGTAAAGTCCAGAACATGTATGTAGGACAGGAAGGGCCTCCCATCAGCCAGTTCTGTCACGACCTGCTGTTTGCACAGATTCAGATTTCCTCCCCTCTACAGGCTGAGAAAGTGAAATCAAATGATCCCACACCTTGAAGCTCTGTGACATAATAATTTTTGTCAAAGTTATTTACCAAAAACTCCGCATTGTTCATGCTACAAACAGGGCTGGATCCTACCCTATATCTCTTGGTGCTGGAGTTCAGTGAGAACCTACTCTCCAGTGATTTGTGTAAATTGTTTCATTTAGAGAATGGGAAATTAGTCTTCTGTATTAATATTTTGTGATAGAGACTTGTGATTATTTTTATTGTGAATTTTAGTTAAGTGCTCCCTTGTTTATTAATAATGTTCACAGTTTCTCTTTACTTAATTATACTTAAAATAATAGCAACATGTTTACAGAAAAATTGTCTATGTAATATAATTTAGTGCATGTAGTGGTATAAATGCCTGGGATCAAGTATCACTATGTTGTATTACTTTTTTTCTATGAATGGTCATCAAGTAATCCTACAAAAGCAAAGCAATTTCCTTTTTAATGGGAAAGAAACAGAGAGATGTAGAAGTATTGACTTTTGCCCTGAGTTACATTCTTACCACCTGCATCATATTCTATTATCTTATTGCAATAGTTTATTTAACAGGTTCATATTGATGCCCACCCATGCAGGATATTAGGTGATTTCAAATGTCTGTTATTTCAAGCAATGCTGCACCAAATATCTTTTGTGTGCTTGTACAAGTGTATTTGTACAATAAATTTATAGAAGAGAAATTAGAATTGATTTTTAAATGTATTTATTTGAGATAATACTTGGAAAAGTCTTTGCTGGGATGACTCCCATGAATATGGGCTATTGCATCAAGTACCATAACTTTGGAAAGTTGGCAAAGCATTTCAGGCAGAGGAAGAGGGTTCCTAAGAACTGTTGTCCTGGCTGCATAGGGCGGGTCAACATTGTTGGGCCATAAGATAGTGAACCCTGGGCTTGGGCATGGGCAGACATTTGTGAGAGCTGGGAAGGAGAGTGTACAGTGCTGGGATTAGAACTTCAAGAGGTGGGCTGGACAATTGCCTGCTATCTAGGAACTTCAGGTAGGCAAGTCCTGCAGGAATCAATCTGTTGACCTATAGACTGACACTGCTGTCACATGGTGAAGAAAGGGTAGTGCTGGGAAAGAGTACCAGGAGTTCTAAGAACTGCATACCCATCACAGAGTTAGGCTTAAAGTGTGCTCTGGTTTTCAGGATCTGCCTCCTCACTGCTTGAATACTAAGTGTCTGGAGCACCTTCAGTTTCTCTGGTGGCTTGCTGAGATGATCAATACAATTGGGTCAGAGGAGTTCTGTTGTGGAAAGTCTTTGAGACTATGTCCTGATGTATCAACCAATTTCCTTGGGGTCATAATGTCATATTGGAAGTGTCAACAGCACAAAGTAAAACTGGGTAGCTCTTGGGTGAGATATGCTGGCTCTGAAAGTCAATGGGAGAACCTTCAATCCCTATCTGTGCCTGACTCCTCTTGATGTACTCAAGATGACCTACAACAGCCTGCTGAGTTGCATAGGTGGTGACTACATGACATCTATGCCACAGTGTGTCATTTTATTTTACCTTTCTGTCCCATTGCTCCCTCAGTGACCTCTGCCTCATTCTAGTGTACTAAAGAAAGAAAATAGCCTAAAATTTTAAATTAAGACCATTTTTGTCTTCTAAGATATAGACACAACTTGGGGTTTAATACATAAAGCAGTTTTTCCGAAATAGAAACATGTCCAATATCCAACCAAAAAAAACAGTTTAGATGCTTCCTGCATGGTTCCTGATTGTCTGCCTAGGTTTGTGTATAAGGAATTCCAAAAATATTTTTATAGCATGAAGTTTTACTGACACTGCTTTCTAAGAGCTGTGTGACTAGACATTAGCATCTTTGAATGTGACTTTTGCTGATGTCAATCTACATAGCATAATATTTCTTGCCAGGTCTCTCTGACAGAGATGTTGTGGAACCAATAAGATATGGCCAGAGAAAATGCTTACTGTCTGATAAAGCTTTGAACATGAGTAAGGCTTATATGAGCTTTGTATATGTAGTTGCCATTCAGCACAACTTAAGAATTATGACTGAGTTTATTACATTAAGTATCCCAGGGAAGCAAGTGACACACATATACATCCTTCATCCACCCACCCATCCACCCATCCACCCTCCCACTCACCCTCTCACCTATCCATCCATCCATCCATGCACTCATCCATCCATCCATCCATCCATCCATCCATCCATCCATCCATCCATCCATCCATCCATCCATCCATCCAAGATAAAAGATTCTTAGGCCCTTAGATGCTTCCTTGTGAAAAAGCAAAAGCAACTTTTCTAATTTCTGTAGTTCTGACAAGTTCTAAGTGGATAGTTCTAAACAAATCATTACCTAAAATTTAGGTCCTAAATCATTTATGTGTCCCCAATACTTTGTGTAGTACTGAGAACATGGCAATCACCCTCATCTGCATGCAGCTCCAAGAAGCTGCAAGGCTGACCCTCTGGCATCGTTGGGACTGGGCTAGTACATGTAGGCTCCTGGAAGGAACCTTTACCAGTCTTTTGAATTAACCAGAGAAGAGAGGCTATCCTTCCTCTGGAGTTGGGGGTTTGGGGAGTATGTCAATGCCTATTCTGCTTTTCTAAGCCATATGCTCTTTTAGACATCCTCACTCCATTGATACAGGGGACATAATATCTCTGTTGTTTTTATGTGCGTCAGGAGTAGTGTGAGAGCTTAGATGTTCATACTGGAAGAAAAAAATCACATGTTGTAATCAAACAAACTCAGTTCTCTAGGCATGTAGCTCTCAGGCCACCCCTCCTCTGTTGCCCCCTTGTTCTACTTGCCCTTGAGGACTTTGCCCTATGGCATATCGGACCACCTACCATCATACTTGTGGGTAGAGATGCTGCTGAGAACTCACAAGTCCACATGCTCCATTGATTCATTATTCTGAAATTTATCAAAGTCAGTCTCTACCAAATAGCATCAATTCTTGAAAAATCTCTTGCTCTTGACATTCACTTTGTTTGCTCACCTCAGAGAACTTGGTGCTCACTCCTCTTACCTCCATCTTTATTGAGGGCCTTCATGCATACTGGCTTTCCTGCTGTGAATCCACACTATCCATACAAATTCGACTGGCTGTTGCTAGCTAGTAGGACAAAGGGGTGGAGCACCCTGGGGCTGATAGGGGTCATTCCAAAATCTGCTGTGGAGGAATAAACTCTAGATACTTGATGGCAAAAAATATGTTCTTCAAGAAGAGAAGAAGTAGGATCAGTTCCTGGAGACCCTTTGCACCCTTCCCTCCACTCATGTGATAGTTGTTTATGGTTTACCAACAGCATCTTTAGAAACTGCCCGTCCCCATGCCCCTTTGACACTTACTGCAGTGAATTAGAACCTTGTGCTTATGCACTTGACAAAGACAGAAAGAAAATGTTCCTTTCTTAAATGCAGTCATATAAACCATGCTCGCACTCTTAACCACACAATATTTAATTACTTCCATACTTTTATGTACAAAGTGCTCAGAATGCATTTCTGGATCCTTAGTAAATTGAATAAATCAAAAATTATTTCTCTCTCTAAACTTGGACAGTCTGTATACGGGAGGTTTAACTTGAAGGTTAGTGACATGGTGTATATTATTTCTGAATAAATTTCCTTGGAGTCATTGATCCACTGAGTGTCAAATAAAATGTGATACCCACAAAATTCATGTATGACCCTGACATTTTTCCAGTACTTAAAGTAATTGCCCTTCTGTTTAATAACAGTGTTTATAAAATTACTTTCTGATTGGCTAGGTCCATGGCACACTCATGTCAATAATCTGCTGCAAATATATGCCTGTGGCCTTTGGCCTTGGTTTTCAAAATAATTTTCATCTCTTAAGCATGAACTGGTGGCAGCCCTGGGAGCTGGGAGTCAAGGCTCCAATGCACCAACATCCTCTTGCTGTTTGGACTTGGCATTTTACTATGCTTATTTCAGCTCTCAGAGGTTGTGCATTGACTTGAAGATGCCTTTTCCTTCCTTCTGAAGGCTGGGGGATCCAGAAAGGTGCTTACTGTCTTATTGATGGAGAGCTTTCAGGAGCCATATTTTAAGTCTTTTGCCCTGCAGATTTTACAAATTGGAAAATAGTGAAATTTCCTTTCAAGACCATTCAAGTGAAGCAGAGATGCTTTTGTAATCCAAATCTCAACTGCTCTCCAAAGCCAACAAGGTCTTGAGACAATGGTGGAATAGAAAACCTTTTCCTTTAGGTCTAAGTATTTCCATTGAAGACTAAGAATCTGACTTTTGAGACTATACAACCAACATTTCCCAATCCTGAGGAACCCACCCAATTTCCAAGGAAATTTTTGTCAGGAAAAGTAAGTATCTTATTACCTTTCACGAGTACTACTGAGTTTGAAGTGTTAGTGAGTCATATAGAAGCCTAATCTTCCAATGAGCAGGGAAAAGAGAATTTCTTTGGAATTTCCCACCAGGTTTGAATGCTGAGACCTGTTCATTTTCTTGCATTTCACTGCTTTTTATCAATTAGTCTACTAGACAAAATTTTAAGTTACTTTTCTACCTATTATTTTGAAATAAGACTTAGAAAATGTTGTAGAAATAGTATTAAATGCAAAATCTTGAATTGTCTGAGCTTAATTATGAAAAATATTAAAGCTATATCATTAATTAATCTCTAGGAAATTATTAAAATTTCCTGATCTGCTTTTACTTTAAATTTTAATATTCAGAATTGGACATACCAGTATGAGTTTCTCACAATGTTGAACCATTCTTGGTCATTATTGCTCTGCACCTATCTTTCATGACTTGAATACTTTTGAAAGGTCTGGGTCAGTTGCTTTGTAAACATCCCCTTATTTGGTTTGCCTGCCAGTTTTTTAAGAATTCAATTGATTGGGGCTAGAGTGATAGCACAATGGATAGAGCATTTGCCTTGTACACGGCTGGCTCAGGTTTGATCCTTGGCATCCCATATGGTCCCCAGAGCCTGTCAGGAGCAATTTCTAAGTACAGAGATAGTAATAATACCTGAACACTGCTGGGTGGGAACCAAAAACAAAAAAACAAAAAAATTTCAATTTATTTTATGTACCTAAGACAAAAAAAATGCCCTGAGATATGATTAAGAGTCAACAGGCTCACAGAGCTCTTGATGGTGAGGACAGCTTCCTATTACTAGACTCAGAGTGTGTTTTTGAATTTTCTAATTTGTAGAATCATTGTGATCATTATGCTTTTCCTTTGTAATAAAGAAGCATCATTGGGCCAGACAGATATTACTGTAGCTAAGATGTGAAGATAGGGGTCAGAGTTATAGCATGGTGAGTAGGGCCTTTGCCTTGAACATGGTCAACCTGGTTGGATCCCCAGCATTTTATATGGTCCCCCACACTTGCCAGGAGCGATTTCTGAGCTCAGAGCCAGGAGTAAACCCTGGCAGTTGCTGGATGTGACCCAAAAAAAAAAACAAAAAACAAAATAGTTAAGACATTTGCCTTGCTTAAGGCTCACCCAGGATAGTTCCCTGCACCCACCTATGTTAGTCCTCTGAGCTCTGTTAGGAGCACCAAAAATTGGGGGATAAAATGTAAAAATGAGTCACCTGGAGAGATAACTTGAGATAATATTCAACTTTTGTTCAATAATTTTATTTACTTTAGTGCCTATTAAATTATTATTTTGTTGGTCTAACTGTGATGTTTTACCTCTTTAGTCTATTTTTAAAAATTTGAGGAGTACATTCAGAAGCACTTAGAATTAAATCCAGACAATGCTCAGGGATTGAAGCAAATGCCTTACCCACTGTATTATCCCCCTGACCTCACCCCATTTCCACATTTCTCTCTATATATATGCATATATATGTATATGTACATTGGTGGGCCATGTAGTGCTGATATTTAAGTCCAAGGCTTTGCACATGCAATGTAAATAAATGCTCTACTATTTAAGTCATATTCCTGACCTATCTACATATATTAAATTTAAATTATTCTGTAAGGAAAAGATGTTCCTTTTTTCTCATTCTTCAAATTTTTAATTAAGGTGGACTAATTGATTTATATTTTTCTATGAGTCATAAATATATTATTTTTACTTTGTTACTAAAAATTGCCACAACTTTGACCATGTGTGTGTGTATATCTTTCTGAAAGCTTGGGAAGAATTTTTGTGTGTTTTAATCAATGCATCTAGTAAAATAAAACTAAAGGTGCACAAAAGGGTACACATTATAAAAAAGATGGGAGCCTCCCTCTTTCCCAAACTCTTAGTCCTATCATTCTAATAGTCACATTTGATAGTGTGCATATTTTAACATGTTTTCTATGCAAATATATGATTATATTTACTCATATTAAAACACACATAGAAAGATACTGGATTAATGGTTCTATGCCTTGCTCACTCCATATCAATATATCATGTATATATTTCCACATCTCTTATGTTTTGGTTCATAATTGCAGAGTTTCTCCTTTCATTCTAAAGATCTACCATAATCCATAGTCCTCTGTGGATAAATAATTAAGCGCATGTATACCTAGATAAACATATGCATCCACTAGCTACATTTTTTCTATTAATACTGGCCACCTTCAGTGATAAATAGAAAAATTCCTATAAATTACTACAGAACAAATTCTGAGCAGTAGCAGCTCTGGGTGAAGATGGAAACCTTTGCCTCTCTCATGGCTTCCCATTGTTTCTATTTGCATGTCTTTAATTATGACTGACATCGAACATCTTTCCATATGTTTATAAGTCATTTATATTTCTTTCTCTGTGAATTGCCTTTTCATATCATTTGCCCGTTTTTTTCTATTGAATGATTGATATCTTTCTCACTGATTTGCAAGAGCTTATTATATATTAAGAAAATTAGCCCTTTTTCTGTCATTTGTGTTATAAATATTTTTCCCAGTTTGTCATATGCCTTTTGATTTTGTTTAGAATTTTTATCATAATGAGGATTTTTTACAATTAGATTTATCTGTCATATTATGACTTCTGTGACTTACTCCTAGATTTCATACAAACCTCCATGTTGTATTATGATTATTATTATCATCCATTGTTATTATTATTAGCCTTTGTATTTTAGATCTTTAATCATTTACATTTTATTTTGATGTAAGAAGTGAGGTAGGGCTCCAGTTTTACAATTTTATCTTCTCCCAACCCAGTAGTAATACTATTTGACTTAAATAAGAGTTATTAGGTAGTTCTATTTATCACTGATAAAAAGAAAGCTATCTTTATAATTTATTAAATTCTCATATGCATTTTTTTTTTTGGTTTTTGGGTCACACCCGGCAGTGCTCAGGGGTTACTCCTGGCTCCATGCTCAGAAATTGCTCCTGGCAGGCACGGGGGACCATATGGGGCACCGGGATTCGAACCGATGACCTTTTGCATGAAAGGCAAATGCCTTACCTCCATGCTATCTCCCGGGCCCCTCATATGCATTTTTGTACTCTTTTTAACCCAATTGACCTCTCTCTAATGCGTATGCAACTATTTTAAAATGTATTGATGATTTCCTAATACAGTGTAGAATCTGGCAAGGATCATTCTTTCTCCAATTTAGAACTTCACTAGTTTAATATTTATTTTTACATAAATCTTTAGTCACAGTTTAAAAATTGTTCTTCTCTTAAAACATTCAACAGAAGGGGATGAGCAAATGCAGACATTTGTATATGGAAAATGGATTATTAGCATTATGACTTTCGAGAGTGGAATGTTCCACAGCAAAATGGGGTTTACTGTTTCTGTTGCTCAGTCATCCTAAGCAGCTGTTTGCTTTTATTTTTTTATATTGATCTCCACGTTTATATTGGGATTTCATCCAAGTATTCTCTCTTCTTCTCTCTCATCCTTGCTCTGCTGCTGTCTCTTCCTCAGGTGGCATTTGAAATCAAATTTTTTTCTCTAAATATTTTTATTGGTAATTGTTTGAGCTAATCAGAATCCCTAATCTCTGTATATATATATATATATATATATATATTCATTTTTCAACCTTGCTGAGTTGTCCCATTCTTTCTTTCTTTTTCTTTTTTTTCCCTTTTCCTCTGTACTTTCTCACAAGCATTCTGGTCTGAAATCAGATTACCTGAAAATAGTAATAAACTTTCCTCTTTAAAAAAAAATATTTAGGCTTTCCTATTTGTTCCTCCTCCATTGCATAACTAATATGTTTGTGAAAAGTATTCAGAACCATGTGGTGTGCATATCCTGCTTCTGAGAGTAACATATATTTCCTCATGATATATCTTGATAGGTGGAAGTTCCAGAAACATCCTTTTCTGATGATTTGGCTGGTTATCTATTTATGTTAATCAGGGATTGTGTTTAAATGTATAAATGCATCTTGTGGATTTATGAACAAAATCAGGTATTTTTCCATCCTATCTAAAATATTAAAATTGGTGACTTATGTTAGTATATTTCATTATATTAAAGCATCTTTTAATTTTAGAAATCAAAATTTATTTGATGGATGCCTGTTAGTCTTTTTGAGATGCAATTGCGTCTGTCTGTGCTCAGTGCTTACTCCAGGCTCGGTACTCAAGGATTGCTCCTGATAGTGCTCAGGGTAGCAGAAGGGTGCTGAAGATAAAACTTGGATCAATCTTGTGCAATGCGAATGCCCTACTAGCTCTGACCCCAGAAGTCTACATTTTAGGGCACTACTTAGGATTTGTGAAATAGCTCTTCAAAAGTGTGCCCTTTTTCTCTCTATCTTCGTTTGGTTTTGGTATCTGCGTTATATCACCTTCACAAAATAAAAGAACATTGATTTCCATTTTTAAACTCTTGAACAGTTAAAATAGCAGTGGTATCATCTGTCTTTGGAAGGATTGATAGAATGAACCTGTGAAAACATCTGGGCCTCTCACAATTCTGAGAGCTCTCTGACAACTCCAGTTCCCAATGTTTTCTTTTTCTGTAATGGGTCTGTTTAAATTCTTTTTCTCCTGGGCTCAACTTTGGTAATTTCTATTTTCATAAAAGTGTCCATTTAATCTACATAAATAAGTTTGCACAAAATAAATTGTTCTATTCTTTCACATATACATATGTATATATGTGTGAGTTTTTGTTATCAATGGCTATAGTCAATTTGTGAGTTTTTGTTTTATCAGTGGATATAGTCACATTATTATTTCTGATGCTATAATTTAGAGCTCCCCTATGATAATTATTCAAACTATTTTGAGTTTCTCAAGCTCAGCTACATCATAGTTCAGGCAGGGTAGTTCTTGGCTATTGGGAATCTGGATAGGCAGCATGTTTAACAGTGACCACTGCTTTGCTCACAGGTGTCTATCAGCTCCCCAACTGTGATGAGCCAAAAATTTTTCCAGATTTTGAACAAGCCATATGGGGATCAAGCATTTTCTAGCTGAGAATCACTAAGGGATAGAGACTTATTCTTCTATTGTGCTTCCTGTTCACCAAGACCCATATTCATTAGATAGCTGTGGTTCATGCATGTTGTTACTTTAATATTTTAATATATATATCAGTATCCTTTCCTATTTTACTATATTTGGTTTCTCTCTTCACTGTGAATTTTATGCTTAGCTGAAGCTTTTTCTTGCCTTTTTCGTTATCAGCTTTAGTATCAAAGGTCATGATTTTCTCCATATGGAGCTGCTACTTTCTTTGACATACAATTATTTTTTAATCAGAAATTCCTCAGTTTTTCTTTTAATTTTCATTTTATTCTGGAATAACTTTTATTTTTAAAGGGCTGTAAAAATTTTGGTTTGTTTTATTTTGGTTGTTGAAATCTAAATACAACATATATATTCCTTAGAGACCGTGATCCGTTTCAAGTATTGTTATGAGTCAGATTTCCTTGTGTTCTGTTGCTGCTTTTATGTTCTATCTACAGGCATTTGAAAAGAGCACTTTTCTATTTTATGAGAATAGAATTTGAAAGATCTTCATGGTATTTAACTTGTCAATTTTATTACTTCTTCATACATCTTTTCTAATTTTTATCTGCTTGATATGTGACTGCGAGTCAGTATCATTACTATTTTGCTAATCTTATTTTTTTAATAAATGCTTTTTTCTGTGTTTTGTTTGGATTTTGTTTCATGAATTTTTGGTATATAATTTGTAATTTTTCTATTTTCAATTAATCATTATTATGTGCCTCTTTATCTAGCTAAATGTTATTGCCTTAAATTTAAATTTACCTGACAAGATTATGAAAATCCTACTTTCTTTTTTAATATGTGTTCATATTATTTTTTTCACTAATCCTAATTTTAATCACAATTAACTGATGAGTCACGTATATGGATATATATATATATATCTATGTTTTAATTTATCTTTTTTTTTTTTTTTTTTTTTTTTTTTTTTTTTTTTTTTTTTTTTTTTTTTTTTTTTTTTTTTTTGGTTTTTGGGTCACACCCGGCAGTGCTCAGGGGTTACTCCTGGCTCCATGCTCAGAAATTGCTCCTGGCAGGCACGGGGGACCATATGGGGCACCGATATTCGAACCGATGACCTTTTGCATGAAAGGCAAACGCCTTACCTCCATGCTATCTCCCGGGTCCCTTTAATTTATCTTTTGTCTTTTTTGTTTTGTTGTGTCTTTTGTAATATTTCTTTATTGTGTTTGTGTATTTGCTACTACAACTTGTGTTTAAAATATCTAGTAGTTACTTTTAATTAGCACTTATCTCTAGTTACCTAAACATTTTGTTCTTATTTTTCTCTATTACTTGGTTTGCTTTCTGTTTTCATAATATATGGAATCCATAGGATGTTACTGATTAATTTTGAATCCTAAAATGTATCAGCATCCCCACTGCTCAGTGCCCTTTTCAATTTAAGGGTTCCATTCCTCTATTTGAGGACAGTTTTCTTTCATTATATCTTTGACTTTTAGTTACCTTTATGATGTTCATTACTTCATATGTGCTTCTTTGGTCTCTCTTTTGTTAATTAATTTTTGCCATTGTATTTAAAACTTTATTTAATTTTATGTTCTCAATACTTTCATCCACATATATGTATTGTCAGCAGTGTCAAATAATTAATTTCTCTCTAGGATTTTTTATTTGTAAAAAACTATCTTCCTTCCTTCCTTCCTTCCTTCCTTCCTTCCTTCCTTCCTTCCTTCCTTCTTTCATTCCTTCCTCCTTCCATCTCAACTCCTCTTCCTGTTTTTTTTCTTTTTGGTAAAAAGGTAAATTTATTTGTTTCTTCTATTATTTTACAATCCTTTTTAATCATTCATATTTTTATTCTTTGTCTCCTCCTTATGATTTGTCTCAAAGAGATTCTATTTCCTTCATTGCATTTGAAATTGAGCATTATGCATAGCATATTCTGTCATGCTCCTATCCTTTTCTGGAGAAATTCATCTCTTGATTTATATTCTCTATCGTGTTTGGCAGTAATATTTCTGATGGCTCGTTATGGAATCATTATTAGCAAAGGCTTTTCCTTAAAGAAAAAAAAAAGACTGAAGGGTAGGAAAGTAGAGGCATTGGAATGGGAAAAACTTGAGTGCAGAATGAAGAGCTCCCCGTCTATCTTGTAGGAATTGGCCTGGAGGACAATTATGAGCAGGCCCTGAGGTAAAAAGAAAGGTTCTCGGTCCAGCAGATGTCTTCTCTCCTGTTCTAGTTACAGCTTCTGCTTTTCTTCTCAAGTTTAGGTGTCAACCCGTGTCTCCCCAATTTTATGCTGTTCAGCATTTTCTCCTTGCTATGAGAGTAATTTATGTACTTGTCGTATCTCCAGATTAGATTTAGCACTTAAAGAGCAGGGAATCTGCTTCCCATGCTGTGC
>PVKC010023239.1:0-17360 GCA_004027635.1 Crocidura indochinensis
GCTATCACTTCCTCATCTTATTAAATCTCCTCCTCTCTTGGAAGATTTGCTCCTTGTAACACAGGATATGCATGAATCCCTTCTCAGCCCTATATTCTTTAGGATTTATAACCATATAAGTTCTTTATATATGGATTCTTATACTTAGATTTCTTTTTGGAAATTTCGAATGCTTTTCCTTCTACTTCTACTGCTGTTAATTCTTTCATTCTCTGACAAACCCAGCTGGTAGGGAAGAGGATTTTTCCCACTACTTCAACATTCCTATAGAATTTCCTAACGATTATTTAGTTATACCATTAATCTTCATGCTTCAAACTATTTGAATTTCAATGATAGTCTCTTATCACTCAGAAAATTTATTATTCCCAGTATTCTATTTGCTTCCTCCACCACCACCACCCTACATACCTTTATTTAAATCATCTTTTTATTTGACATTGAGTCCCATCCAGTGATGCTCAAGGATTACTCCTGGATTTGTGTTCATTCCTGATGGGGCTTGGAGGACTATAGGCAGTCCTGGGGCTGAACCCTGCTCAGCTGAATGCAAACTATGTGCCCTGCCCATTTGCACATCTATCCAGTGAAGGATTTAAATCCTGTATTTTTAAAAATGTTTTTATTTGAACCAAAATTTTATTTTATTTATTTTTCTTTATTTAAACATCATGGTTACAAACATGTTTGTAATCGGATTTCAACCATAAAATGCACACCCCCTTCACCAGTGCAACTTTCCTGCCACCATTGTTTACAAGACTCCCTTCAAATTGATAAACAGTTTTAAATTTTGTCTTTTTTGTTTTATTAATTTTTAAAATTTAAAGTGTTGTAATTTACAAGTTTATTCATATTTAAATTTTAGACCTTGAATGCTTCAGTACTAATTCAGTGTCAACTTTCCTCCACCAGAGTTCCCAGAGTCCATACCGTACCTTCCCCCAACTCCCTTACTCCAGCCTGTCATCATAACAGGCAGCTTTTTAAGTTTGATTGTTAAAGTTTGGGTCTCATAATTTCATTGTGCTGACTCCATGATTTGGATATTTAGTTCTGTCCTTCCTTAACAACACCAATATACCTGAATCCCTATTTAATGCCTGTCTTTTCTCCTCTTCCACTCATTTCCCCCTCTCTTTACTATACTCTGGGACCAAGCGTATTCTATATATAACGACACCATAACGACACCATATAATCATTTTGCATTCCTTCATGCAGTTATTCAAAATATCACATGTAATATTATTCTTTATTTATCCTTCTTCTGGCTTACTTTTAAAATGCTGTCTTTATTACCGTATTTGCGGGCGTAATAAGACGACTTTTGAAATGAAAAAAAGTCAACGGAAAATCGAGAGATGTCTTATACACAGAGTATATCCCGAAAAAAATGTCTCCATATGCCACTAAATGCAAACCAACTGGATATTGCCACGAAACGAATTTTCCAACTCGATCCTGCACCAATCACTGCAATGCTGCTCGGACCTCCTCTCTAACTAAGCCAATCCAAGCAGACTTTTGATGCATGCAAATTAGACAATGTTCTGGACCCGAATCTATCAAAAGCCTGCTCAAATGGGCCAGAGTCAGAGAGGAAGTTTATTACAGTATACCCTTTGAACCTTTGCTTGTTGTGATTGGCTCACTGTGGTACATAAAGTTATAGCACAGGAACGTTCTGTCTTATACAACGAATATAAGCCTAAACCTATGTTTAACTGTAAAATTAGGGGGTCGTCTTATAGGACCAGTCGTCTTATATGCTGGCAAATACGGTAGCTAAAACTTTCTTATTTACTATTTCCATGATATATCACATTATTTTCCCTTACATTATTAAACAAGTAGAATGAATAATGTCTAATTTCATGTATTATAAATATCAATGATATGCTTCAATTATAGTACTTGTCTATTAGAATTATTGATTTTTCTATCTACAAGATACACATTTACCACAAAGACTTTTTTAAAAACTTTACAACATTGCCTCTCATGGGAGCTTTCTATTAAGTGCATAGCAAGTACATAATAAATACATCATTAAAAGGTTTTTATTAGGGGCCAGGGAGATAGCATGGAGGTAAGGTGTTTGCCTTTCATGCAAAAGGTCATCGGTTCGAATCCCGGTGCCCCATATGGTCCCCCGTGCCTGCCAGGAGCAATTTCTGAGCATGGAGTCAGGAGTAACCCCTGAGCACTGCAGGGTGTGACCCCCCCCCAAAAAAAAAAGGTTTTTATTAAGTCAACGAAAAGATTTTTCGTTTGTTGAACTAAAAAGATTATCTTCAACTTTATAAATACCTTCAACTTCAGGCTTTTCTATATCTTTCCTACTCCAACGTGAAAAACTTTTATGCTCACTTTAAGTTTCAGTCTTATTAAACAGCTTCTCATTAACTATCTTACTTCTGAACTACATGCCTTTGCAGATAAAGCTCTGAAAGATAGGTTTTTGAGTTAAGTTCCATGAAGACCTGTAGGCTCAGGAGAAAATTTTATCACTATTTTAACTACCTAGAAGAATGAAAATTAAGGGTATTTCCCAGAATAAGAATTTGTACCGGAGATAAACTTTGTATCAGAGAAACCTATCTCTATGGCACCACCAGCCTCTAATTAGAGACCATCTGGTTTTTGCCATATAAATTATTCTCTTCACATCATCTCAGACCCCCCCTCTCTCTCTTTGACACTATAGGCTTCTCATTCCTTAGCTCAGAACATATCACACTCCCCTTCTTTATTTCATGTTTGAATGAACATTTATGGAGAGTCCCTATATATGTAATTATATTTGTTATTTTCTCTTACTAATCAGTATGATGATAATTTAATTGCTCTATCAGCCCAAGAATAACCCGGAGGGGTAGGGGAAATTTTTTTTCTTCCTTGTCTCCACCCTTCTGTGGAGAACTATCACTCAACTTTAAACATCCCTTACTATGTGAAAGCATTTCTAACTCTTTGAGAACAATTTTTCTCTTTATAATCTCAAAGCACAACAGCTAAACTACCATGTTTATAAGATTCTTGTGCAGCTTAGACATATGCAGATTGCCTTATATATAAATAATTACTCAATGCATATTTGATGATTAAGAACATCTTATAGAAATAGCACAGAAGGTAAGGCGCATACCTTGCCTATAGTCAACATGGGTTTGATCACCAGCATTCCATATGATCCTCTGAAGGCTGACAGGAGTGATTCCTGAGTCAGGAGTCAGCCTTGAGCACCAATGATGTGGCCCAAAAGACAAAAATAAGAAAATGTTACAACCCCCCACCAATCCTGAATATTACCAACAAATACTGTTCATATATGTGTATATAATTATATATATGTATATATAAAATCGATTATTAAGATACTACAAGGATGCTTCAGCTTTTTTATTAATTGTCTAAATAAAGGTGGTTACTCTCCTTGCAATTCCGAGAGATGACATTTAATACTATTCAAATACTTGCAAGAAATAAAGCTGAGGGACCTTTCCATTTCTGTTCAAATTATAAGTACTTTCTTTTTGTAAGGCTTTTAGTAAAACTGGCTGATAGACATATGAATTGAATCTCCAAGGAAGGGTGTGGAGTCTCATTCTCAGTCAATTGTAAGGATACATTAGACAGAGCTCCTTTTGAGACATAGACATCCACCCAGAAGAATCAGGAAATTCTTATCCTATCCTATCATTCTTTGTTAGTGGGTTAATTTATGATGAATCAAGATTCATATTGAAGGTATATAGTCTGAATCTTTGACAAGAAAAAATGTCAAAATTATATTTCTATGAGGGAGGAAAATGAAAGTGAAAGTAACATTTCCAGTATGGGTTTTGAGGTCAAGAAACCTCTCTTTTTATTTCTGCTATACTTTGAAAACAACTTTTCATTTATTATCAGAAAACAACAGTTACAGTGAAAGTTAATCTGACTGGAAGAGTAGAAAGCAAGCTATTCTCTTCAAAGAGACTTACATCTTCTTGTTTCTGGCAAGCCGGGGAAAATGAGAACATAGAAGAAACAAAAGTTAAAGTTGATTGTATGTGACAATGGTAACATATTATTATCTAATATCTTTTGATACGAAAAACTATTGAATCAAATTTTTCCCTGTGAGTGTGAAGAAAAATATCAACTGTCAGAGATGAAAAGTTTCTGGAGGGTTCCGTGCCAGAGGATCCCTCTAACTTTGGCTTTCTGTCAACAACGTAAGGTAGAAAGTATTTGATGCCAAATGCCAGTCTAACTTAATGCTACGATAATGTTAACTTTCCCGTGAGTGGTGACCACAATAAAGACTGACAGTATAGGAAAACTAAAAGGTTCTGCTTTTGATAGTTCTTCCTCTTAGTTGCTCTGTTTTCCAGATCTGTTTCTGGAATTCTTCTTTATTCATCAACAGAGTAGGGAAACAGTTCTCTCAGCCCTCGTCTAAATGGAAATGAGGCAGTTTTTTAGGGTCATTACTAAGCATGCAGAAAGCTTGGGATTGGGTAGAAGGATGCACTTTACAGTTTTGTGACTCAGAAAGATCTATGCTTACCTTTGGTCATGGTTCATGGTAAAGAAGAAAAATATAAATAAAAGCCAGCTCTGGAATCGAGCTCAAACAGGAAATGATGTCATTAAAAATGTTCTTACAGTAAGGTAGAAATCGTTCCTCAACTCATACCCATTTTTGTAGCTTGTTTTTATTCCAAGAGCAATGCTTTGGCTTTTATAGTACAGTGACAGCAAGGAGCCTATTCTTAAGCTGAACAGATGAAGGAATCATGTTTGCCACTGTGAACAAATGAATTTGTTCAGTCTTGTCCAAGTAATAAATTACCTTTTTGTTCAGTGGTGTTTCAAAAAGTTATATTCTGCTATCTGGGTTTCCATAATTTTTTTATATTTCGTTGTTCGGTTTGAAAAGTAACCATAGCATTGTTCTTTGTTTATTTACTTTCGAATGTGTAGTTGACTACATTTACAAAATAAATTATAATTGGCAACCAATAGGGTACTGATTCATTTAAAGTAAAAACAAATGGAATCAGAGACTGTTTTGTCAGAGCTCCTCTTTTTCACTTTGAACTCACACTTAGAAATTTTTGATACATATACCTTTCATGTTTTGACTCAATTCACATAGACTGTCCTTTTTTTAAGGGGGGTCTTTCATGCTCAAGAGAAATGGGTGTGCCTCTGGTGGTCATCAGAGAATTCAATGCAAGTATCCAAGAATGTTGTGTTGTTTGGGCTCAGCGGTTCTAGGAAATTAACAAACACCCCTGCATTTTAGAGACTTCTAGGTCTGCATTTGAAAATGCTCAAGAAACATGTTGGTGAAAGGGATTGAACCAAGGTTGGCCAAATACCCCATCATACCTTGTATGATCAGGTATCTTGTGAATTTTATAATAATGTAAGAAATTAAATGCTTCAATTAAATAAGAGAAAGGAAAGAAAGGTGTAGAAGGAGGTAGGGGTATAGAATGAGAGGAAGGAAAAAGAATAGGGAATAAAGGGATAAAAGGAGACAGGAAAAAGATTCCAAAAATATACCCCTGAAAAGTGATGGTTATTCTGAAAAAAAATTCTTAATGTACAGAAATGAAAGTAGATAAACTGATTTTAGATTCATAATTAATCTCTTATACATACATGTAGAATCTCTAAGTGGAATAGTAAGAGAATATTCCTCAAAATTAGCATGTTATTATAAATTTTATTTTCTCAGTATGAAGGAAAATATCCATTAGTGAATTAAATTTTGATAGTTGAAGATTATCAGTCATGAAAATTAATGGTTCTGACTATTTCTACAAAACACAAACATTCCAATAGAAGCCAAGTATTTCAAAAGTAAGTTGAATGTCTTTTTTCTTGCACTGAGCATTAGCATATAGGAATTTTACAGAAAATTTAAACAAATAAAACTCACTATAAGTCTTACAGATCTTACTGAATAACATTAATAAACCTAGCAGTCTCTATTTAATCAGCATGAAATTCACTCCAAGTAACTACAAAAAGTAGCAGAGACAAAGAAACAAACAAACAAAAAGCAGCAAAGAGTAAAATAAATCAGAGGAAGAGAGACAGAGTATAGTCTCGTTCATCCATGGGATTTAAGAAAAATAAAAGACAATATGGTAATAATACTCAGAGACAAGAGATGAGGGCTGGAAGGATCAGCCCATGATATGAAGCTTACCACAAAGAGTGGTGACTGCAGTTAGAGAAATAACAACACTAACAACTATCAGGACAATGGTAGTGAGAGAAATAAAATTCTTGCCTTGAAGACAGGAAGGGGGTGGGGGGAGGAGAAAGATGTGGGGCATCGGTGGTGGGAAGGTTGCACTGGTGAAGGGGGGGTGCTCTTTAATGACTGAAACCCAGTTACAAACATGTTTGTAATTATGGTGCTCAAATAAAGTTATTTTTTTTAAAAAGCAGCAAAGAGGCATTTCTGTGGTAAGGCCATTTTCCTTTGGGGGATCATAGGCAGATTACCTAACTAGTGCTGATCAAGTGATTCCTGATTGATTGGATTAAGATCCCAATTCAAGGATAGAAATAAACCATCATTAAGTTAATTCTCATTTTGGTAACTTGGAACTTAACCTAAGTGACTTCATTTGAAATCTGTTGTCTTGTTTAGAACAAAACTATCATTAGATAACCCCTTCCCAACCATACTGGTTCATATTAAGACATACAAAACAAGTAGATTCTTCCTAATGTTTCCAATGACATATTTTAATTCTGCTCCTCTTTCTTATTTTGTCTCTTATCATTTCTTTGAATCTTCACTTTCTGATAAAAAATGTAACCCTTTTTGATATGCTGCCTCTGGATCATAGTTGGGAAGATTGCACTTCAATAACATTTGTGTTTGTTGCAGAGTTGTTTGGCAACTGTTTTCATCCACAAAGGATCTCCGAAGTGATTTGAGCTAAATGGTTCAACTTTCTTTCTAGGGAAATACAGAATAGTAATGATGATAATAATAATTATACATCTCCAGGCTTAACAGTCACTGTCTTTTATATCCTTGAAATTAGTTCTTGCAGGAAGAGGAAAGTCCCAACCTCCTACTCAAGAATATTGTATTCACATGAGAGATTTTTCTCCATTTGCCTTGCTCTCCTCATTTACTTCTCTTTGTGAAAATTACCAGGATTGATTACCAAATAACCATAAAAACTGTACCAACAGTTCTCTAGTCTATATTTTGTCAGGTTTTTTTTATGTTTTTCGGAATTTGAATTTAGCTTATAATTTCAAAAGGTATGATATATATATATATATTATATATCATATATACCATAAATAGATATCACAACAAATCTTGCAATTCTTTGTGAATAAAACAAAAAGTAGAGAAACTTAGGTTTTTTGTTTTATTAAATGTGAAGTACAAGGGCCGGAGAGATAGCGCAGTGGTGTTTGCCTTGAAAGCAGCCGATCCAGGACCTAAGGTGGTTGGTTCGAATCCTGGCATCTCATATGGTCCCCCGTGCCTGCCAGGAGCTAATTTTGAGCAGATAGCCAGGAGTAAACTCTGAGTGCAGTCGAGTGTGGCCCAAAAACCAAAAGAAAAATGTAAAGTACAGTAAAGTAATTATTCTCTTTTGTATGTGAAGCAAGATAAGAAATTTCAAATTGTCTTGATTAATCAAATAACAGTATGGTTTTTCTTGCAGAACCACAACATGTTCAAGTTTGCATAAAATGATGAGGCCAAAAAATGATGAATGTGAAGGCATATTATAGAAATGAGACATCTTTAAAATAGAATGAAAAGTAACCTTAAGCAAGGAACATATGGAAGGCATTATTGAATATCATGAAGCATCTCTTATACACACTTGAAGGAAAATGATTTTAGAAATATATGAAACTTTAAAAGCCATCTATTCCTTTAATTCAAAAAGGTAGAAAATAAGTGAAACTGATTTCTGTTATCCCATCATTGTCACATGGACAAGAGAGAGATAATTTATAATGATCATACTAAGATTTGCATGTTCACTCTGGAAATATACTCTTTCTAAAGAACTCAGTATATTGGCTGGTCTGGCTTCATGAAAAGCTTTCTAAAATGGAAAACAATAGACATATTGTCAACAGGAGAAAGCTATTTTTAAAATGTATAGAAGCATTGGAAAGAGTTCAGAGAACACCAGAAAGAAGGGTTTAGCTTACTGCATGAAAAAGATGAAAAGAGCATGTATAGTTTGGCTAAACAACGATTAAGTGGGAACATAAATGCCTTCCAATCTTTCAAGGGTGTGAACACAAAGGCGGAGGAAAGTATTTGGGCCATAATGAGAAGACTCATGCCTGAGTACACTTTGTATTCTCCCGTTTTAGCCTATTAGCATGGAGCATCATTCACAGGGTTACAATGTTTAGGTGAAAATTTCATAACAAAGGTTTCTGATTATTTTTTAGAGGGGGGATATCATTTGGGGACATGTTAAAACTAGATCTGAAAGGGAGAGAAACTACATAAATAATTGTCAGTCACATCTGCATTTAATTAGAGCGATAATTGTGTCATATTAATGGCATAATAAATGTAGCTTACATAAATTGTAAAGATCCAAAGAGGGAGGGATCCTTGGTTTAGCATACTTTAAAAGTTCTATTATAGTTGTGGTGATTTAAAGAACATTATTAATAAATTTAAAACAAATGCTTCAGAAACAGCAAAGGGTTTTCATTGACTCTCAGTCTGACTAAACAAAAATTCTTCAGAATGTCATATTGTCCTTAGAAGAAAATTCAGTGTTAATTGAACTAAAATAATACTGACCTAAAATAGGTAGGTTTCAATGTCATTTAAGTAGAGCAAATCATTTTTATATTACTCAATTTATATACCTTTATGAAAGCATAATTCTGTGCTTTTGAAGAGATTATTCTTATGTGAGAAATAGTTGAAAAACATTTGAGAAACATTTTATTTAACATTAGGATACAGCATATATATAAGTTAAATAATTTTACACAAAATATGTAGTTCTGTGCTTAATGCAATGACTATTTTTCCTTACCATATAATAAGCATGATAGCTAAAATGGGTAATATAAAATTTATATAAAATATAAAAGTAAATAAGCAATATTCAATATCTACTCTGTTGCCCATCTATTTCAATGTAAAAAGGTTAATTTCTTACCTACTTTCTTACCATTATAATTCTTGTGCATTTTTCTTGTTTCAGTGTTTTGACTTTCACTTGAGTTTGAGTGTTGAATAAATCATCTAACTTGTACTTCTTGTAGTTCTGATCTTGAAATAGTTCATATGTATGTAGATTCAAATCCTTCTTTGAAAAGACAATTTTAACTGGCAAGGAATAACTAAGTTACATTGGGCATAATTACTTTTAGCCTTAAGACTTTGGCATGCTGTCTACTAAAGTATCCATGCCAGAAAATGCAAGTCACACCCATCCAGGAGATGGTCTTAAGAAATACTCATTTATCCCACTTTATTTGATAAGTCAAATGAAGTGATGACTGTACACTTTTGATGTCAGTGTACAAAGGAAGAGTATCTAGTGTTAGTGTAATGTTTAAAAACATATCTGATATTTCAATATCCTAAAAGAAGAGCATCAAAAATGTTTCTTTTAATCAAAAACATGTAAACATAAGCCATAAAATTATGTAGAGACATAATGTAGCTGTTGCCTTATGGTTGATATATTTTCCATATTCTAATTTAAATATTATTTTAATATATTTAAATTCAATAATAGTGATTCAGATAAAATGTATTATAGTAAATATTTCAGAATTAAGAGAAATAAATAAAAATAAATTTCTTTTGTGGAAAAATATCTTTTGGATAAAATTTCATTTTATGGGTATTTATATGCATTTAGATTATCCTAAATTTCAGAATATGAAACATTTCGAAAGTAAGACCATATGTAATCCTGATAAACAATGGCAATTTTTGTTAATGACATTTTGGACTTTTCTTTGAATCAATTTCCTATAGATAAGTGAATGATTTAAATGGTTTACAGTTGACACCTAGGTAAATACTTGTAAAATAATGTTTTATATAAATATAAAAAATAGATATCTAAACATTTTGAATTTCTATCATGTCTTTATTGTTTAAATATCAATGTGCTGAATATCCTGAACAGCAATACATTTGCTCCTGGGGGAAAAAAGATAGTAGAAAAAATTAGTCTCCAGTGGAGGAAAACACTATGGATTCTCTGGTCTGACAGAATTGACCCAACCACAAACTGTTACGGTATCCTCTTCCATTCTAATTGCATATATATTGAAAGAGTGTAGTTTTTATACCACTTCAATATGTAATGAAGAAGTACAATCTAATTTTGAAGGACATCTCCTTCCATTGTATGCTTTCTCTCACCTCCTCTGGCACCATCCATGAGACTGATACAAGATGCTACTATCTGCAAGCAAGCAGAGGCAGGCAGCATCATGCCTTTGGCATCAATTATAGAAAGAACAAACCAATTAAAATGCTTTAAAATTATTTTGAACTTCCTAAAGATTTTAAAGAGTTTTTCTGAAAGATACATGCGATAAAAACATTTTTTTGTAATTTTTGAAGCATTAGTCTGAAAGATTTACATGATAAAAACATTTGTAATTTTTTTTCAAATTAAGAGATCGAATAGAATGTTCAAGAGGGGAATATATCATTTATTGATAAACAATTGCATGTCTAACATATCTATAATTATTGTATACACTACATCTACTGAGAATAAAATCACTTAAGTATCTTTTTTTTCACTTCAGAAAACAATTTAAAATTTATTTTCTGTGCATAATAAAGGCATTACTCTTGTATTCCAATCAGATTTTCCCTAATATCATATAATGACTAAAAGTTTATATGTACATGTATTCTTTAGTATGAACAGATGGGTTTAATATATTGATAAACAAAAGTCATATTTAGAAAAGTATTTGGGGCTAGAGAGATAGATAGCATAACTAAGACACTTTTCTTGCATGCAGCCTACCTGGGTTCTAGCACGAATACTGCAGTTGGTCTCTTGTAAACTGTAAGCACAGAGATGGGAGTAAACCCTGAGGATCACTAGGTGTAGACTAAAGTACTCTCCCCCCCCACTCTTTTTTTTTTTGGTTTTTGGGCCACACCCAGTGACGCTCAGGGGTTACTCCTGGCTATTCGCTTAGAAGTCGCTCCTGGCAGGCACGGGGGACCACCATATGGGGAACCAGGGGATCGAACCGAGGTCCGTCCTAGGTTAGCGCAGGCACCTTACCTCTAGCGCCACCGCCCGCCCCCCCTTACTAACTCTCTCTCTCACACACACAAAACCCATATTTTATTTTGATCTTTGGACAGCATCAACTATATTTATTTCAAGAGAGGTGAAGTAGCATTTAAGAATCTATCCTATATCTATAAATGCATATATATGTATAGATATATAGACAGACAGACAGATAGATGATAGATAGATAGATAGATAGATAGATAGATAGATAGATAGATAGATAGATAGATAGATAGATATACGACTTATTAGTAGTAAAATAGCTAAGGTATTTGCCTTGTATACAACCAATGTGGGTGCAATCTCCAGTAGCACATTTGGTGTGTAGAACTCTGCTGGAAGTGATCCTTGAGAGAAGTGCCAGGAATAAGTCCTAAGCACTGTCAGGTGTGGCTAAAGAAAAAAAAATAGATTAAAATTCCAAATATAAAGGCTATCATAACTCAAATGAAAGATTTACTGGATTGAATAAATGCCATATCATATTAGACACTGTAAAAGAAATGATTTATAAATTTACATATGTAAACATGTAAACTATCCAAAGTGAAACAAAAACACATAGAAAGACCAAAAATGAATTGAGTACTAGTTATCAGTGGATGACATAAAAACATTAAGCATATGTATCATAAGGGTCCCACAAAAATACGGGGAGGAAAAAAACTTGCTAAATGGGCATTTTCCGAGATCTGGTTAAAATGTAAATATGCAGAGTCAAAAACTGATTAAATAAAGTTCTGTGTAAGAAAACCATACCAATAATATCAAAATCAAATTACTTAAAGTCTAGTACTAAGTAAGTAATTATATAATGATAAAAGAAATATTTCCCATGGTACAGGAATGGAGGATTTAATTAATGTGTCCCTTTGCCCTGAGAGTGTTCTCTATGTATGTTCTCTATGTATGAGATCATGCATCACAAAAAACTGATAGCAAATCTTATTGCTTGTTTGAGACACCAGAACACAGAAACTTAGTCTGTTTATAGAACAAGAAGTATCAAGGTGGAATAAATTCTGATAATGAGGAAAAAATGGAAAATGTAGTCTAAAAATTATTTGTTGATTTAGTTCAACTGAATGGTCAAACTATGAATCACACTGGTGTAAGGTAGATCTCAAACATCACAAGGAGAATGTTGGAACAAAAAAAGCATGTTGAGAATTTGAAGTTTAAATTCAAGAAATAAATAGTCTGCTATAACAAAGTTGTTAATCCTCGTTAGAGAGAATTATATTGAGAGGAAGAAGGACTCAACAGATGAATCAACTGTTGAGACCATCAGACAAGGACCTAAAAGCAGCTTAACATTATTGTCAATCATATGAGAACAAAAAAGGTTATGATTACCAGCATGTCATATTTTGAGGTCTTTGCATATAAGTAGAAAATGTGAAAAGGACAAATGAATTTTTGTAAGCAATTTACTCCAACTTAAATGGTTGGTATTCAAAATATTGTCTTCATAAGAGAACAAAATGGTAGATGAGTCAGTAAACTAGTTAAGAGAGCAATAGAAGGTATGTAATTAGAAATCAAAAGAGAAAAAATAGTGAAAAATTAAACATATCCTCAATTCTAGTGGAACATATCAAGACTCATCAGATTGGAATAACCTAGAAAATGAAGAGAAATTAGAGAGTAGAAGTACTAAATATAAAACTACAGATGAATTTACAGTATTAAAACAGCCTGTCCCAAACAAAAATGACAAACTAGACATAAGAAATCACATTAATCTTTCTTGAAAATGAAAGCATGAATATATTTTGATGTTAAGATATAAAAATTAAATATATGTGGGGAAAATCATTCAAACTGCTAAAGACTTCTCAGTTGAAACTGTAAATCATAAACTAAAATTCTTTTTTTTTTTTTTTTGTGGAGGCTTTGGGTCACACCCAGTGACTCTCAGGGATTACTCCTGACTATTCGTTCAGAAATCACTCCTGCATATGGGAGGCCAGGGGATCCAACCGCAGTCCGTCCTTAGCTAGCTTGCGTCATTGCTCCGGCCCCAGAAACTAACAGATATTCTTATGTTAAATAAATTTATCAAATAAATGTATTAATTAGGAAACCTCAAGCTTACCAAATATCTTATAAAAATAAAAACATTTTAATTAAACATTATTTTGATTATAAACATGTTTGCAATTGGGTTTTAGACATAACACCCCCTTTGACTAGTGCTTTGCCACCACAAATGTCTTTCATTTCTTTCCTTCTCCCACCTCCTGGCTTGTCTTTGATACAAGTTATTTCTCTAACTACACTTGACCACTCTCTGTGATAAGCTTAATATCATGGGATGTCCTTTTGGCCTTCATCACTATTTCCAATAGGTATTATTATCATATTGTATTTTATTTTTCTTAAATACCACAGATGAGTGAGAATATTTTGTGTTTAACTCTCTCACTCTGACTCATTTCATTCAGCATAATGGTCTTCATATTCATCCATGTATAGAAAAATTTTGTGACTTTAATTTTTCTAACAGTTGCATAGTATTTCATTGTGTAGATGTAGTACAGTTTCTTTAGCCACTCATTTGTTCTTGAGCACCTGGGTTGTTTCCAGATTCTTGCTATTGTAAATAGTGCTGCTATGTACATAGGAGTGCAGAGAGCATTATTATATTGTGTTTTTGTGTTCCTAGGGTATATCCCTAAACGTGGTATTGCTGGATCATATGGAACATGGGAGCTCAATGTCCAGATTTTTAAGGAATATCCATATTGTTTTCCAGAAAGACTGGACTAAATGGCATTTCCACCAGTAGTGAATGAGAGTTCCTTTTCCCCCATATCCACACAAGCAGTGGTCATTTTGTGATGTGTGCTAGTCTCTATGGTATGAAATGATATCTCATTGTGGTTTTGGTTTGCATCTCCTGATGACTAGTGACATGGAGCATATTATTCATGTGCCTTTTGGCAATCTATATTTCTTTGAGGAAGTGTCTGTTTATTTCTTTTCCCGAGTTTTTGATGGGGTTAATTTTTTTTCCTGTTAAGTTCTGTCAGTACCAGATATCAGCCCTTGTCTGATGGGTGTTGGGTGAAGAGTTTCTCCCATTCTAAAAAAAACCTTTTTACTCTAGTCACTGTTTCCTTTGAAATGCAGAAGTTTTTCAGTTTGATGAAATTTCATTTGTTTATCTCTGCTTCCAATTGTTTGCAAAGTGATGTTTCCTCATTGAAGATACTTTAGTTTTAATGGAGTATTTTGCCCATGTTTTCTCCTATCTACATTATAGTTTTAGGTCTTATATCAAGGTCTTTAATCCATTTTAATTGAACTTTGTGCACGGTGTTAGATAGAGGTCAGTGTTTGTTTTTTTTTTTGTTTGTTTTTTTGTTTTGTTTTTTTTTTTTTTTTTGGTGGTTGATTGGTTTTTCCCAGCACCACTTGTTGAAGAGGCTTTCCTTGCTCTATTTTGTATTTCTTGCCCCTTTGTCAAAGATTAATTGATTGTATGTCTGGGAATCATTCTCTAAACACTCAAGTCTATTCTATTGATCTGAGGGTCTTTTCTTATTCCTGTACTATGCTGTTTTAATGATTATTGCTTTGTATTACAATTTAAAGTTTGGGAAAGTGATACGTTCAATCATTTTTCCCTTAATATTTGCTTTTGCTATTCTTGAGTGTTAATTGTTTCAAATGAATTCCAGGTCTTTGAAGAATGTCATGGGTATCTTTATTTTTCTTTATTTAAACATCTTGATTACAAACATGCTTATTATTAGGTTTCATTCATGTAAAGAACACCCCCCTTCACCAGTGCAACATTCCTACCACCAATGTCCCAAATCTCCTTCCATCCCACCCCACCCCCACCTGTACTCTAGACAGGCTGTCCAGTTCCCTCATTTATTCACATGATTATGGTAGTTCTCAGTGTAGTTATTTCTATAAATTCACTCACCACTCTTTGTGGTGAGCTTCATGAAGTGAGCTGGAAGTTCTAGGCCTCCTCTCATTTTCTCTGAGGATTGTTGCAAAAATGACTTTTATTTTTTTTAAAACCCACAGATGAGTGAGACTATTCTGCGTCTCTCTCTCTCTCTCTCCCTCTGACTTATTTCACTCAGCATGGTAGATTCCATGTACATCCATGTATAGGAAAATTTCATGACTTCATCTCTCCTGACGGCTGCATAATATTCCATTGTGTATATATACCACAGTTTCTTTAGCCATTCGTCTGTTGAAGGGCATCTTGGTTGTTTCTAGAGCCTGGCTATTGTGAATAGTGCTACAATAAATATAGGTGTGAGAAAGGGTTTTTGTATTGTATTCTTATGTTCTTAGTGTATATCCCTAGGAGTGAAATAGCTGGGTCGAATGGGTATCTTTAAAGGGATTGCATATACAATGCTTTGGGGAGTCTTGCCATTTTAATGATGTTAATCCTACCAATCCATGAACAGGGTATTTGTCTCGATTTCCTTGTGTCCTCTTTTATTTCTTGAAGCAGTGTTTTGTAGTTTTCTTTGTATAGGTTCTTCACCTTTTTAGTTAATTTGACTCCAAGGTATTTGCTTTTCTAGAGTGATATTGTAAATGGGATTTTTAATATTTATATTTTCTCTATCATTATTTGTAAATAAGAAGTCTATTGAGTTTTGTATGTTAATTTGAATCTACTGTTTCATAAGACCTTTTTGATTGAATCTTAAGAATTTTCTAAGTATAGAGTTATGTCGTCTGCAGTGAGAGTTTGAATTCTTCCTTTCCTATCTGGATGCCCTTACTATTTTTTCTTGTCTGATTGCTATGAGAAGTAGTTTCTGGTACTTTGCTGAATAGGAATAAAAGCATTTTCAGTAATGCATTTTTCATGAAGTGATAAATGATTTTTTACCTGAAGGAATAATAATAATAATAGAGATAATATCTGACCTTCATCAATAAAAATATTGATAATGACAAAGGCATAAGTAAACTTAAAGCATGCAAGACACAAAGTTTACTCAAATTTCACAGTACTACTCACTCAAAATGAAAATGATGGGTTTTGGAGGAATTTTAATATATTAAATTCTTGGTTATTTTTCCTTTCTCTTATATGCCATCCTTCTTTCTCTTAATATACCATTATTCTAGTCTTTATATTTTCCTGATAAAATGTCAGTTATTAATTTTATATGTATTCCTGGTATATGGCAAATTATTCTTCTACTGCAATAATATTTACATATTTTGTTTGTTTTGGGCCACACCCAGCTGCACTCAAGGCTAACTCCTGGCTCTGCACTCAGAAATCACTCCTTATTCAGAGGACCATGTAGAATGCCCATGTCAGTCCTGGGTTAGCCACATGCAAGACAAAAGCCGCCACTGTGCTACCATTCTGCGCCCATTACTTATTTTTGCATGTCATTGTTTTTTTTTCTTGATATATTTTGTTTTATTATAGCTTTGTAGTATAATTCAAAGTTTTGAAATGTGATGCCTCCCATATTTTTTTTAAAATTAGGATTACTTTGTTTATTTGAAGAATTTTTATGGTTCCATATCAGTTTTAGTATATTTTTTCCATGTCTTTGAAATAATATCAGTGGAATTTTCATTGGTATGGGATTGACTCTGTATAGTACTTTAGATAGAATGGTCATTTTAATAATGCTTATTCTTCCAATCTATGAACAGGTGTATTGTACTGATGAAGTCAGAAAGAAAGAGGAAGATAAAGAATGATTTCTTTCATATGTGTGACTTAAAGTACACAGCAAAGCAGCAACAAAGGTCCAAAGGCAAACTAATGGGAGACTTTACATACAATTGAGTTGTTGAGGGTTTTTTTATGGGGTGCATTCACTGTACTTCCTCTTTCTATACAGTCAGTGTAAAGAAAACAGCCCGTGATAAGAACTGGGAGGCCCCATTTATTCTTTTTTTTTTTTGATTTTTTCTTTAACTTCTTTTTTAAGCACCCCCTTCACTAATGCAACCCTCCTGCCACCAGTGCCCCAAAACTACCTCCCTCCCAACCCACCCCCACCTGTACTCCATACAGGCTTTTCA
>PVKC010023240.1:0-17371 GCA_004027635.1 Crocidura indochinensis
AGGTCATCTGATACTATTATTGTTGACTTTGGATTGGATATTTAGTTCTGTACTTATTTATTTCCCTGACAATGCATCTGAGACCACTTGGACCCTGGCCCCCACTATTCTTTATTCTTTTCTTCTTTGTTTTATAAAAAATGCAGGGATATGTGGTAAAATGAAGTAATCATGTACCAAGGTTCTATTATAATGCAGGAGTTCCAATTTATTTTATTTGTTTTGTCTTGTTTGGGGGCCACACCAGGTGGCACTCAGGGGTTACTTATGGCTCTGTGATCAGAAATCGCTCCTGGCTGACATGAGGGACCATATGGGATACCAGGATTCCAACCAACACAGGTCCTGGGTAGGCCACTTTCATGCTATCTCTCCAGATTCAGGAGCCCCAGTTTAAAAGATGAGATAAAAAATAAATTAAAATAAATAAAAAATTAAAAACAAAACAAACAACAACAAACCCTACAGGGGCCAGTGCTGTGGGGCTAGCCCTAAGGCATCTGCCTCACATTTTCTAGCCTAGGACAGACCGCGGTTCTATCCACCTGAGTCCCATATGGTCCCCCGAGTCAGGAGTGATTTCTGAGAGCATAGTCAGGAGTAACCCCTGAGTGTTACCAGGTGTGGCCGAAAAACCAAAAACAAACAAAGAAACCCCAAATAACAAAACCCTACATTAAATAAAAGGTGTGTGTGTCTGTGTGTGTGTGCTTGTGTACGTGTGTGTGTGAGAGAGAGAAAGAGAGAGAGAGGTTTTTATTTGTTTGATTGGTTTGGCTTGATTTTGCATAGGCACAGCAAAATATGGGGAAAATAGAAAGGAAGACACTTTGGCTTAAAAACATGGAGAACTTACCCACAAATTATCCTACATAAGACCAACTACAGGCTCCAGGTATACTAATTTGTTTAACCTCAAAGTCTTTCTCTATGGTCCCAATAAAATGTCTTCGCAATTATGGTTGTTGGCCAGATTTCTGTACTTAGAGATTCTGATATTTGTACAGAACTTATGTCAAAGTTAGTGTGACATGGAGCGTCTTCTAGTTTATCTTTATTTTTAAGGATATATGAACTAGTGGGAGCAAAATTTATTAATATATTAATAATGACAAAATATTTTTTCTTTTTTAGATTAAATCCCATAGCCATTTATTCATTTGAATTTTTTAATTTTTTATAGTTCAGGTAGCATGGCTAAAATTGTGGTAAAGTTTAGTTTTTATACTGATATTTTCAATTACTGCAGCCACCAACCAAGTGCCCAAAGCCCTCTATTATTACCTTCTTAGTCCTAATCTTATATTCAGTAATCCCTATCCATGTCTTTTGCTTCATAATTAATTTTTAATACAAGGCAAATGATTTGTCCTTATTTGATAATATTATTTCCTTGTTGTACCTCTTTATTGTCCATATTTTCTTCTCTCCAGTTATGTTGTTTACCATATCTTTCAGTTCTATCGACATTGCAGTAGACTTCACTTTCTTACCATTGCATATTTTAAAATTCATGGGCACTTTTAACATACATGCAACATTCACATAAAAAGCTATATTACATATGAAGTTAGCATAATAGAATTGGTGTATTCTTTGAGCATTGAGTCTCCATTATCCTAAGGCATATAACATACTTTGAAAACACAGTTACCTTAACATACAATGATATTGGAGAAATTCGATTGTTCTCATAAAAGAAAATATGGAAAAAACTTTTATCATAGAAAACATAGTTGCATATAGTTTTAAAGTGTTTTATAATAATCAAGTTTTATTGCATTTTATGATAGCATGTTGTTAAATAGCAGTTACCATTTGTGATGGAATGTAACAGTGTTGATTGCATTTTAAATATTTTATTTAAAACTATTAATCAGCAGTAGAAGCCAGTTTAATAAAGTAGGCATACACAAGTTAGCATTTCAGCAAACAAATAAAGCCTGCTTGCTTTCAAGGCATAGATTTCCCTGGAAATATTACTCAAGAAAAGGGCAAACTCAGTTTCTAAGAAGTGTCCATTAAATGCATGTTGAATTCAATTATGTTCACTCTAGTGAAATACTAATCACAGTAAGCAAGGTCAAGTGTCAATACCATGATGAGTACATAGTTGATACAAAATAAATTAGAAGTGAGCAAAATAAGTCTCAAAGCGGTCTACACAAGATCGTGCAGAATTATTGTCTTAGCAGCCTACACAAGTTTGTACAGTTGTTGTTTTAGGAATGAGCTGCATGTAGTCTGGCAATACACTGTTTCATGAGTGTGTGTGGTAATTACAGCCATAAGATCTGAGTAAATCAATTCCTTAATGTAGTAATTGCATTGCAAGAGTAGTAATGGTAACATTAATAACAATAACCATAATCTTATGAAAGTTTGGGAACATAAAGTCTCCCTGAGACTATAGAGCTATTTGCAAAATGCAGTTTTTAAAGGGGAAATAATTTATTTTTATTGGCTTTGGCCAAGCAAAATATTATTATCTTTTTATCATTTTTATCTTGCTAATAAAGGAAGACTTTTTTTAACATATTCTTGCTAGGCAATGCTCCAATTCTTGCCCTCTTGTTGGTATTACAGTATCAGTAATTGGTGTCTCACGCTAACATTTATTTAAAGCTGCTGATTTAACATTTAAAAATTCTGGGGTTAATGGATCTGTATTCACAGATCCATTAACCTCAATAAAAACAAATGGAACCTCTTGTGAACCAAAATCAGTTCAGATCATGGATATGCTTTCCCTAATACTCACCACATTTAGATGATCCAGATAAAATGTCAGGTCATATAAAGGTCAACTCACATAGTAATAGTCAAGGTGATTTTCATTTTTTTCCATTGTTATTATCCCATACAAAAAATATCAGAATTTCTCTATAAGATTTAGTCAACACAGAAAAAAATAGTCAGCTCTTCTGCAGACCTGCATAATGCAACTTCTGGATTCTTTTATTTATTTATTTATTTATTTATTTATTTATTTATTTATTTATTTAATCATTTATTTTCTGGAGTCTCCAAACTATGTCCAGTAGACCAAAAAGCCCTTTAATAATTTTTTTTAATTTTTATTTTGATCATAGTGACTTACATATCTTTCACAGTAGTATTTTAGGTACATATTAACATTGAATTAAGGGAATACCCATCACCAAATTTGTCTTCCCCCCATCCCCATTCCCTTTCTGCAACCCATATCCCCCACCATCACCTCCCGGGATGCTAGAGTAGGTGGTCCCCTCTTTGTCTAGCTTCCTATTAGTGATCATATATCTGTTTGGTTCTGGTGCCCTCCCTTGTTTCTCCTTCTATTTGAGAAGCTCTCAAATAGAGGGAGAAACTTCTGGATTCTTAATAACTCTCTAAATTGCTTTCTCTAAATTACATGACTAAGTAAAACCTATGGTGTTTACTCATCTTTAGAGTTCTAATTCCTAAAGACAAAGTTGGATCTAGGTTCTTTTCTTCATGAAAATAAAATAATCAGACACATATATCTAGGAGGTTAATACTACAAGACTCTGAAAATATATTAACTCTGGGAAAAAATATTCAGAGAAAAACTTTCCTAGTTTCTAATAGAGTACTTAGGATAATCAGTTAAACTTCCTCAGATCAAGTTACTTTCTCCTAATCTTCAGTGATATAATACTGAAGTTACGTTGCTATTGTCATTGTTGTTGATGATGATATTTCGATGTATAAAAACAAATATATTTTCCTAAATTAATAAAAGAAAACAGTGATTCATAGCAGCAAATGTACAGAGTAAATGGATAGTTAGAACCAGTTCAATTTTCTAACAATCCCCTAACAGTTTTCTTGGTACTTCAAACTAAAGAGTAAATCATGCTTCTAACCTCTAACTAAATTAAATAAAATAAGACAATGTAAAATGTATTTTAACTTGTTTTCTTTCTTCATAGCTATGCCTGCGAGAATATTTCATGTTTGTGAGAATAGCAGCATTTAAAATTTTTTAATTGATACATAGAATTAGACTTATAGGGTTAGACCATAATTTTATGAAGGATCTTGTTTGTGAAGTGTTCGGCTGTTTCCAATTTTAAATTATATTAAAGAATATCCTTTAAAGATAAAATAAAAAGAACTACTGAGGTCGGCACAACCTGGGTTCTATCCCCTGAGTCCCATATGGTCCCCCAAGCCAGGAGCAATTTCTGAGCACATAGCCAGGACTAACCCCTGAGCATCACCAGGTGTGTCCCAAAAACAAAAACAAAACAAAAAAAAAACTAAAAGAACTACTAATGGTGATAGTTGGATTTTTGTCTTTTTTTTTTTTTTTTTTTGGTTTTGGGGCCACACCCAGTGACGCTCAGGAGTTACTCCTGGCTATTCACTCAGAAGTCACTCCTGGCAGGCATGGGGGACCATATGGGGAACCGGGGGATCGAACCGATGTCTGTCCTAGGTTAGCGCAGGCACCTTACCTCCAGCGCCACCACCCGGCCCCCAATAGTTGGATTTTTGAAAGAAAAAAAATAACACAAAGCATTGTTGAGGGGCATGCTTAAAATGATCTTTATGTTATGATAGCTATATAACAACCTCCTTAAATCAGTCACTTAATCAATCCTCTTATATATATTTCTTTGAGTTGAACTTGGTCCTTACTATGGTCACAATTTTTATACTCAATCAAGTCACTTAGTCCCCATATCTTAAAAGATGAACTGGGCTGGAATATCTACAATCATGACACCTCCATCTTTCCCACATGACTGGAGTATTTTGGAATTTCTCACAGTGGAGCAATAATGGTCATGGTTTGTAGAATTATGTATGTTACTACTAAGAAACAAAAATATAAGTGCCTGGGTTTCTTACAACTGACAACTAAATAGGCTCTTCAACTGCAGGCTATTGGTGTAATATCAGCTTGTTTCCAGAGAAATTCTTACTTTTCATGATCATATGGGATCATGCATATTCAAGTAGGCAGGGCACATATTTATACTGTGTGTTTCTGAATATATCTGATCAATTCTATTTATTTCTTTTTTCTTTATTTTTTCTTATTTATTTATTTATTTATTTATTTTGGTTTTTGGGCCACACCTGGTGACTTTGGGCCACCCTGGTTGACTCTCGGGGGTTACTCCTGACTACGCACTCAGAAATTGCTGCTGGCTTGGGGGACCACATGAGATGCCAGGGGATTCAATTCTATCTTTCTACGTTTTACATTGTATTATCATGTGAAGTCTGGGTTCAACTGGATTTTATAAAATGGACAGAGGATTCTGCTTTATTGATAGTACATAGAATAAAGAAGATTAGTAATGTCCTTCTTCAGGGATAACTTGTTGCAAAAAATAGTTTTTTATTCTTGTACACACAGTTTTAAAGTTCCTTTTTTTTTTTTTTTTTGGTTTTTGGGCCACACCCGGTGATGCTCAGGGGTTACTCCTGGCTATTCGCTCAGAAGTCATTCCTGGCAGGCACAGGGGACCATATGGAAAACCGGGGAATCGAACCATGGTCCGTCCTAGATTAGCGCAGGCACCTTACCTCCAGCGCCACCACCCGGCCCCCAAAGTTCTTATATCATTTGTGGGCTTCAATAAGACACTAAGGATGTGATTTCCTTTAAGGATATATTCAGACTTCTGGCCCCAGTCTTCATGTGTAAATCTCTTATTTTTACTTCTCAAACTTTACCTAAAAATATTTACTATTACATTAATTGTCTATTCTACAAGACATTTCATGTTTCCTGTAAAGTTTATACAAAAATATTGTGTTGTATTTTTTTAGGTGTGCTGAAAACTTACTCTTGGCTCTGTGCTCAGGGATCACTCTTTGCAGACTCAGAGGATCATATGGTGTGCCAAAGATCAAAGTGGGGTTGGACACATGCGAAGCAAGTACCCTATCTACTACAATATCTCTCTGGCCATCAAACATGTGATTTTTAATCATTAAAATTATAAGCCGGATCCAGAGCGATAGCATAGTGGCAGAGCATTTGCCTTGCATGCAGCAGACCCAGGATGGACGGTGGTTGGAATTCAGGCATCCCCATATGGTCCCGGAGCCTAACAGGAGTGATTTCTGAGCACAGAGCCAGAAGTAACCTCTGAGCACCACCGGTTGTGCCCCCCCCAAAAAAAATTACCTAAAAGCTATAAGCTACCTATACGAGAATCGTCTTATTCACCAGTACATCTAAAATATTTTGATTGTTCTAAGAATAAAATTTATTCATATCAAATATTTACTGAAAAAAAGAGTATTAATATCAGAGTTAAAAAAACTGAATGTAAGTATAAATGTAATATATACTTAATATCATGTATTTTAAATTTACATTTATACTGGCAACATACCACAGTCTAATTATACATACTGAACATGAAAGTACAAAAGCATTATTTACCTATTTTAGGCACTGGAAAACAAAATAAGATAATGTTATTTCCAAAAGTTCCATGGAGTTAAGTAAGAAAGGCTTGAATTAAAACTATATTCTCTTTGATATGAAGCCAGTGTTTCTCCTACCAGATTGCTCTGATCACAAAGAAAAGAAATAAATGGTTCACATTTATGCTTTCAACATTCTGAAATAACTCTGCAATTTTGTAGGTTGCGTGGCAAAGCTTTTATTTCAATATTAGGTGATACAGCTCTATTATTAATTAATGAGAATCATATTCATACTGTAGCCTGCATTTTTCCTTTTTTTGGTGGATCCCTTGCATTACTACAGTGTGTCTATAGCTTGGGCACTAATCATTAATATATTGAGATGATTCATATATTATTTTAGTATATTTGTGTCAACTGATGCAAAGATCACAAGGGGTTGTATATATATCCTTAGTGAGATAGCTTCACATCCTTGCTCAATATTCTCTAAAGGCTTACTTAGAATTATATTTAAATTGTTATTATAATGATGTGGGAAGGGTAAGACACTCACTGTAACATGTCAAGCTCATCATTACTTCAGGGTTTTTAATTTGTTGATACTATTGACTATAATGTTCTTCTCTTACACTCTAACATCACTGGCTTAAAGATTCCTTTTGTTATTGGAGCAAATGTCAGTTTTCTCAAGTCAGACTTTCTTTTCTTTATCAAAATATGTCTGTCAGTTTTTTCCCTTTATTTCTAAGATCAGAGCATATTTAATCTTGATTATGTAGTTGAATATATACATATATAAATATATAATTGTCTGTTTCACTAAAGAATAGACTAATGATAGTAAATAAAAGGATATTAGGATATAATTTTTACACAAATACTCACACAGTGATTAGAGCATCCTCTGTTATTTCACTTGCCGTATTGTTCTGTGTTGCTTCATCTCTCTCTGCCAGATGACGGGGATCAGAGTTCTTGGCTTGTTCACTCATTCATGCATCTATCACCCATATTGCCCATTGTATGATGTGTTTTAGATACTCAGAGACTCTTTGCTGAATGAACATATAAAACCACTGCTTCCTTTAAAGTAATGCCACATGTTAAGTTTAAGTTGATGCAGAGTGATAGATTGACATTAATTGCCATTTTATTACAAAATACACTATAGTTACTTAGGATATTAAGAATGTGGATGAAAATGACATGGTTGCTTGAATTTATGCAATTTCATGAGCAGGTATGTTACTGTATTTTTAAAGAGTTTTTAATTTTTAATTTATAATTGAAATAAAATATAGTTCAAATTGAATTGTCCAACTCACTATTCCAAATCATAAATGATTTCATTTTCTTCAAGTATCAAATGTAAAAATAAAGAATAAGGAATTCCATCCACAATCTTGGTGATTTATACTTCAAGAATAATGTTTGGGATATTTAAAAGTTAAAATATTTACCTATATTTTCTTTGAGCTGGCTTTGTCTCATTTAATAGAAATATGAATAGCAAAAATCATTTTCTGACCAGTAGATTTGACTCAACTTACTATATTTTAAATAATCCTCCCAGGTAATATATGAAATAATCTATTTGTATGAGAATATTTTGAATTAAAATTGTAGTCAACTTGATCGGTATTTTTTTCTACCTTTGAATCATAGAAAAAATTATAGGGAGTAAAAAATTCTCAGAAATAAAAGGAGAATTAATGACAAAAATAAGGTTTCAAAAAGAGATGAACATATAATCTAAAAATTAAATGCTTGATGCTACATCAAACTGCTAATGATATTGAAATCATACATGATTTCTTGCAATCATGACATTTTGTGATTTTTCAATTTCAATTTCACTGACATCTTCAATTTTATAAAAATTGTACATGAATTTGTTCAGGAGCAATTTCCAACACTAGTTGGAACTAGTGTTTGTAAACTATGTGTTTCCAACTTCCAGTTGTTTGTGGTCAACATAAAATTGTGTATTCCAAAGCTTGAATCATCTGACTGTAATTAGCCTTTTCAAGCCTGTTCCAGAAAATCAGATGAGCTTCGGAAGCCAATTATTGAGCAGAAGACTTCAAACATCTTTTTCCTATTGTCAGTATTATTGGTTTAGTATTATTATGTTTACTTAGGTTTTTAAAGAAGCTATTGCCATACTTGCACAATAGTGAAAAAAATATTTAAAGTGTCTCACTATTTAGCAAAATAGACATTGTCCAATTTCTGGTATTGTGAGTTTGTTTCACCTCTACTAAGCATCTCCCAGATTGGATTCTCATGTTGGAGACTCAAATGCATCGTGGTGTGAATTGAAATGCATTACTCTGTGAATTGGAATGAATTAGGCACACTCTGCTGCACTTCTCTCCTGTCATATTTTTGCTTTTCTAAAAATGATTTCTATAGAGTTTACTATCAGATCCAGGATAACACTTTATAAACAAAATTTAATGGAAGCTTTCATCTGTTAAATTTAATTACAACTCACATTAGCTTTTTTATTTATTTATTTATTTTTGGTATACAATACTCATGCTTATACCTGTAAGTTCGAGTTGTATCATTGACAATAATCAAGGAATACAATAGTTTAGTATCTCAGAAAGAAGAACATGAAATATGTTTACATTAAATGCTTGGCAGTTCCTGCCTTTAACATTAAAATCAAGAAATTTTCTTTTTAAATCAGATTATGTAATGCAACTTCGGAGAAGATTTTATTTGAAAAGTATTGTAAAACATCAGAGGATCAATAATTACAATTAACATATTCGGGTATGGTTTGTTTTGTTTTGCTTGTGTCATCTGGGGCTGAAATTCAATGGACTGACCATATGCAATGTCTGAGATTAAAAAATCCTGGATCAGCCACATACATATTAATGCCTTTTTCTCTGATACTATCCCTTCGATCCTAAACTTAATTTTTTGTTGTTTTTGTTTTTTGTTTGTTTTATTTTGTTTTGGGGTCACACCCGGTAGCTCTCAGGCATTACTGGGATTACTCCTGACTCTGTGCTCAAAAGTCATTCCTGGCTTGGGGAATCATACAGGATGCCAGGAATCTAAACCGGGTCTGTCCTAGGTCAGCCCCCTGCAAGGCAAATGTCCTACTGCTATGCTACCCACTTCAGCCCCCTACACTTGATATTTAAATTAGAATTTAAATATTTATATTTGAATAATGAGGGATTGAAGAAAGTAACAGAAACGATTTTGTTACCTGATAAGTTTCCAAATTTGAGCATAGATCCTTGTACCAAATAGCAGTACCTTTACAACTATAAATATTTTGCTTCATATATTGAGATTTCTCTTCTTAGCTGTATATATTTCAGGTTTAGAATTCAGTGTCCAGGGTCCGGAACGATAGCACAGTGATAGTGTTTTTGTCTTGCACACGGCTGATCCAGGATGGACCTGGATTCGATCCCCAGAGTCTCATATGGTCCCCCAAGTCCTTTACATATGACAAATTCACATACACTTTGTCTTTATAATCCATGATCTAAGTGAATGCTATTTTGTGGGTGATTGTGTCTGAGTGCTATGGCAAAAGGTGTGTGTCTTAAAGACAATTTATGCTAAGTTTGTGAGCACATGGCTGCAACATTTTGAATATGGGTTATCCTTTGATTCCCTTCCTTTCTTTTCTTTTGGTTTAGAAATCCATGATTTTTTAATTGTGCTCAAATAAGTCACTAATCACTAATTCGATTCCTTCCCCAATTCCTAAAATATACTAAGTATCATACATCTTAGCAGATGGAAGCCTCTTTGTGCTGTTGCTGAAAATCATTGGATGACAACAACTTATTTAACACCCAATTAAATAAATACACAAAGTTCATAAAAGACATTGACAATCTTCTGAAGACAGCAATTATGAGGAATTCATAGGCTAGTTTTCACTTATTATACATGAAACAAAATTTTTTACCTTGTTATCTACCAATATTAATTCTGAAAATGTAGTATCTATATAAACGGAGAATTTTTACTTATATATAAGAATTATTATATTTTCATTTGCAGTAAGATTTGCAACAAAGAGCCATCTTATTTGTTGAACTAAGTATATCTAGAATTATTTGTATTTTAAAGTACTCAGTGTGAAAGAATTAGAAAATATACTACTACTTACCTGGATACATGTCTACATTATTAACAAAAGTATTAATTCTATTTGAATTTTATATATTAAGTTGGTAGGATTACTTAAATATTATTATTAAAAGAGTAGTTAGGAGACCATATACTTACACATTTAGACTTTGGGGCAAAAAAAAAACTCTTTCTCTACCATAATCTATTTATTAATCTGAAAGTCTCTCAAAATTGATGAAATCTGCCTTGTAATGTTTGGGGAAATAGCTGGTTCTATTGAAAAGAATGAATTTCTTCATCTCAACATTTATTTGATATAATTTAACTCTGACACCAATTGACTAAATTTAATCTTGAAATCTTCTGTCCTCATTCATTTTTTTCATTTAACATTTGTATAACACTTTCCTTACAGGTAGTACATAAATACTTATATCTGAAGTTAATATAAGAAAAACAGATCCTCAAAGTATCAGAAACAATGTACTTTTGGCCAACTGCCTGTCCATTTTCTTTTCCCTTCTTTCCTCTGTCAGTTAAGTCTTTGGTTGTCTCATTATGCATCCAAACCAATAGAAATAACATCTACTTGAACCATTGGACTATACATAGTCCAATTGGACTATACATAGTAACTTAGTTCCAAATATTTACCACAATTCCAACTGCTTTTTTTGGAGCAAGGAATCAAAAACCTGTTTTTCACCAAAGGGTTTTCTAAACCACTGTTTTATTCTTGTGGGATGAAATTATGTGTTTTGTTTGTTTGTTTGTTTTTGGTAAATTTTGCATTCATATGTACTTTGCTACTCTCCACATAGGATACTTAGTGAAATACTAATTGTGAGGCTAATAATGTCAAACTACATTTCCTTCCTTATATCAGCTAAGATTAATTTTTGTTTGCTTGTTTTTGTTTGTTTTGGGGCCACACCCAGTGACACTCAGGGTTGCTCCTGGTTATGCACTCAGAATTCCCTCCTGGCTTTGGGGACCATATGGGATGGCAGGGATCAAACCGCGGTCTGTCCTAGCCCCAGATATGATTAATTTTACCTAGCACATATTCTTTCTTATTCTCATCTATCTCTTCTCTCTGACTCTCCCTCTTCTCTCTCTCTCTCTCTCTCTCTCTCTCACACACACACACACACATACACAAACACACAAGCACAAACAAAGCACACCTGTCAATAGATTTCATAATAAAGGGCAAGAGCAATAATTCAGTGGATAGGGTGCTAGGTTAGCCTTGCACATTGATATCTCAGATTCCATTCCAGCACCCCATGTAGCGCCCTATATCCACCATAAATCTCCCTGAACACAGGACAAGGAGTAAGCCCTTACCATCCCAAGGTATTCCTTTCCTCCAAAAAAAAAAAAACTCAAAAAAAACAAAAAGATTCCATAAGCAGTAGTGAGATGGCACAAAAATATTTGCAGTTTGTTTTGTTTTCTTTAACTGAAAACATGAATTTGATATTATGGGAACATAAACTGAAAAGAAAGGTCTGGAAAAATGGAAAACTACAGAAGAGTTGATGTTTTGCTGTATCTTGATGCATGAGTAATTGAGTAGAAATATAGGAGGAAAAACATAATATGCACCCCGAAAAGCTGTCAAAGAGAGCAGAGGCAAGAGCATAAAAGAACCTGGAGTGCTTGGGGAAAAGATCCAAATGTCTTATTGCTGCCACAGAAAGCTTACTCGTGGTTATTTACTTCAGTGGGAGTTTTAATAACTTCTGCATATTTGCAGGAGAGCAATTTGAAAATCACCATGTCGTTAATATATCAAATACATTAAAATCCTAATCTTAGCAGATAAATAAACGTGAACACTTAGAGCACAAATAGCAATCCATTAAATTTCTTTTACTTGATTTACTGTAATACAGCCTACTTACTGAGTTGAAGATTACGTACAAATTACTACAATTATGTCTTAACTATATGCATGTAAGAAACTAAAGGATAATCATTGTTTATTCCTCACTATCAATATCAGTCTCCTATTGATGTCAGAGTGCATTGTGATAAAAGGATAGGTTTTTCTTATTTTTCATTTACAAAAATGTATTTCTAAACAGCATTATAATAATGATGAATTAATCACAACTGATTACCAATATTAAAATTTGCTATTTCATAGCATGATACAGATTTTGAAGGAAATCTGACCCCCTTTATATCTCCCCGAATATTAAAGGCAGTTTATGCAATCTGGATGAGAAAGAGGACTTTATCTATCTCATTAAATAGTATAATCTTGTACTCTAATTTTAAGGAAAAGGAGGATGTAAAGTAATAATAACAGTATAGGCCAGATTATTTCCACAACATGTGTTTTCATCCAGCTGACTCTATAACTATCCTTAATCATATGTAACCTTTCCTTTTACCTATTGAACATAGTTGTTAAACTTTTCAGAAAGTGGTCCTCTCTGTGCATTCTTAGATGCAAAGAAATACTAAAGCAAATATTATTTCCCTATAATTTTCATGTTCTAATATGAGTCTGTGTTTCTTCAAGACATGAAAAATGAGTAAAGAAAGAAAATATTTGAAACAGCAATTTGTGCTGATAGATATCTTCCAAATTACAGTACAATGCTTTCTAGATTTATATCGTTCTTTATGTTTTAGTTTGTTTTAAGTCCAGTGATGTTTAGGGGTTACTCCTGGCTCTGCACTCAGGAATATTTCTCCTGACAGTGCAGGGAGGACAATATGGGCTTCTGTGAATTGAAAAGTTTGGCTACAATCAAGGCAAATGCCCTACCTTTGGTACTGTAACCCCTGGAGTTGTTTCATTCTAATCACTACCGTCCCCCATCAAATCATGTTTAAGAGTTCTAAAGCAGTCAACGGAAGGGTTAGGTTGAGTGAGAGAAATATCTGCTGTCTGGTTTCACTAATATAAATGTAACTAACCAAGTTACACCTGCTACAGTTTAATTAGGTAGTCTACTCACTGATCTGGTGAATAAAGTGGGAGAGTATGATGATGAATAGATGTAAACGAGTCGGATCTATGATTTTGCATGAATAAAAAGTAATGCTGACAGAGAGCAGCACTTTGAAAACTTGAATCTCCTTAACTGCTAAGACATATAAATAACAAACAGTTATTTTTGAAAATACTCCTTTTTATAGATTTAAATAAGATGTCCACTCACAGCATGGATCGAGTAATTTTGGAACAAATAAAATGAGTTAATACTATTTTCATGGGAAGGGATAAATAGGTTTTACTCTAAAAAATTGAACGGGTCTAATATGGTAATTAGATTGGTGAATTAGTGAAGATATGCATAATTAACGCAGCTATATATGTGTAATAATTAAGTTTGTCATCTTAATTCTGTTACTTTAAGTTTTTGCTTCATATAAATATAACCACAAAGAAGCACTGTTTTCTAGGGCTCTCAAGAGACACTTAGCATGTGCCAGGGATTGAATATGAGTTTACTGGCCAAAGGGCAAGTATCTTAATCTATCATTACTGCCCTGATCTTTGAAAGTCATTAGGTATGTGAGTTCACACTACCTCCATATTTACAGAATATCTTTTTCTATTGGTAAGTAAAATCTGTTATCCCATTTATTTATTCTCCCACATAAAATTATGTGTATTGAGAGGGTAAATTATACTAAACTGTTTATAATATAGTAGCTTAGCAAGGTGATAGTTATGTAACTTAAACGCTAGTTAAGAAATTTATAATAAGAAACTTTAAAGGCTTTATGCTAATGTACCCTATGATAAAAACAATACAGTACACCAAAAATATAAATCAATGTTTGTTTTATAGAAATATAATAAGGTATGACTCTTGGAAATAATTTTAATTAGTAGGGTTTATGGCTTCTAGTTGTTTTCAGACAATCATGAATATACTAACATTCAGTAAAGTACATGTGAAGCTACATAAAATGTATTTTTCTTATTAACCAACTGTTATCTTAAATGTCTTCTATAATGAAGAATAAGTTAAATATAGTATTGTTCTCATTGTTCTGTCTAATTCCAAAGCAAAATTTACATAGAGCAAGCATTCTGGTGATAAATTTGTCTTCAAAAGAACATTATTTTTGGCATCGTGTAAGTTGTTTATAATCTTCAATTCAATGAACATGCTGGGAAATACTATTTCATGTAAAGAGAATAATAGATTATAAGTATAACTGTTACCATTTCATGTTTCATGGTCTCCACAGCATACTCAGACACTCATTTTTCAGCATGACCTCCCGTGAGCACACATAAGTAAACAGAATCTTTTTTTTTTTTTTTTTGGTTTTTGGGTCACACCCGGCAGTGCTCAGGGGTTACTCCTGGCTCCATGCTCAGAAATTGCTCCTGGCAGGCACGGCGGACCATATGGGGCACCGGGATTCCAACCGATGACCTTTTGCATGAAAGGCAAACGCCTTACCTCCATGCTATCTCCCGGGCCCAGTAAACAGAATCTTAAATTTGATTAGAAATAAGAACCAAAATGTTTTAAATTAAGTTTTATTCAGCCAAAGTGGTTAGAGTTGGAAATAGGACAAGCTCTCTAGTGAACATGAAGAAACATGGAATTAACATATTTCCAGGCACATCTAAATGTGCTATTGGTACGTTATTGCATTTTGAATAGACTTTTCTATCATAGATTTTGAGGAAAAATGTGAGGAAAACTCTGCAAACTGACATAAAAGAAAAATAGTACATGTATGCATGCATACATACACAAGCAGGAAATAAGCAAATAAAAACCCTTCCCTAGTTCTGCCCTTGATTCTGTTTATCAATTTCTTTTCCAAAAGCAAGAAGGCTTTATGTTGCTCTCTTCACATGCCAGTTGCTAGCTTTTGATTTTCCAGAACCAAAGAAAATATGTTAGGATATACTAAGTAATGAACTTTTCCAGCAAATAAGATTCACATAGTCAAGGCGTCCACCTTGTGTATTTTTATATTACTAGTATACCTGGGCTGAATAAAAATCATATTTTTAATATTTTAATGTGTCAATAACTCTTATATGTTGATTTTTCACACTTATCTTGCATCCGTTGTCTCCAAAAACAAAGTAAAGGCCAGAGACACCATATAGCAGTTAAGACACTTGCCTGGCATGCTTGGTGATATTTCTGATGTCACATATGGATCTACAGCACTGCCTTGTTTGATCCATGAACAAAATCAGTAGTGGCATTTAAACAGCATCAAATTGCTCATCCTACCATAAAAGAGAATAAAACAACATTAAATTTGTAGCCCAAATTTATTTATTTTTTTTATTGTGACCAAAGTGCATTACAAATCTTTCACTTCATCATTTATGCTAAATATTGACAATGAATGAGGGGCATTCCCACCACCACTGATGTCCTCCCTCCACCTCTGTTCCCAGCATGCATTCCATATCTCCCTCCTTTACCTCCACAGAATGCTAGTGCAACTGGTCTCCACTTTGCAGTTTGTTTTGAGCATCTATTCCACCGTCATTGGAGATACAAAGGATAAGAAAAAAGGGAGAAAAAAAATTGGTGACAACTACAAGAAAAAAGAAAGAAGAGAGAGAAAAAAAGAAAAGAAAAATGGAAGAATAAAGAAAAAATGTTGGGGCCCGGGAGATAGCATGGAGGTAAGGCGTTTGCCTTTCATGCAAAAGATCATTGGTTCGAATCCCGGTGCCCTATATGGTCCCCCGTGCCTGCCAGGAGCAATTTCTGAGCATGGAGCCAGGAGTAACCCCTGAGCACTGCCGGGTGTGACCCAAAAACAAAAAAAACAAAAACAAAAAAAAAAAGAAAAAAAATGTACCCGGCAAATAAAAATAAAAATAAAATAAATCTCTAAATAATAGCCACAAGAGTGAAAAAGAAAGAGAATAGTGGAAGAAAAAAGAGAGGAAAGATAAAGTCAAAAGCTAACAAATCAAAACAAAACAAGAAAAAGTATCGGTGCTGAAGTGGTAGGGTTTGGCGTTCCCTCCCCCCACTTTTTTTTTCTTTTTTGCATAGGCATAGTAAATGTTGGGGAAAAAGGGGGAATTCCCGTGGCCTAAGAGATTCAGGGTTTCTTCATCCTTGAGGCATATCATCATGGGATCAATCTCTGGCTCCATATATACTCATTACCCCATCTCAAAGCCTTGTTAATTACAACTATTTTATAGTTGTATTTCAGGCATACAGTGTCAGTGAATTAGAGCAGTTCCCAACACATGTTTTGACCCCCTCCACCTGAGTTCCCAGCATGCATCCCATCCCTCCACCCTTAGAGACCTGGTTTACCAGTGTAACAGGTCTATTTTGTGCTTAGCTTTTTTTTTGTTTTTGTTTTTGTTTTGTTTTTGTTTTTGGGCCACACCCAGTGACGCTCAGGGGTTACCCCTGGCTATGCGCTCAGAAGTCGCTCCTGGCAGACACTGGGGACCATATAGGAACTGGGGGATCGAACCGTGGTCCGTCCTAGGCTAGCGCAGGCAAGGTAGCAGGCACCTTACCTCCTGTGCAACCTCCCGGCTCTCTGTGTTTAGCTTTTTATAGTTTGGGTATCTTGATTCTATTGTTGTTGACTTTGGCTTGGCAATTTAGTTCTGACCATTTTTTTCCACCCAATGCACCATGTACCACTTGGTACTTGAGAACCCACTTTTTTTTTTCTTTTCTCAGTAGAAAGACTTAGAAATATGTACAACAAAGTGATGTATGTTTCAAATTTCTATGAATAAAGTGGGAAGCCCTATCTATAAGATATAAATATTTTTTTAAAAAGTGTGTGTGTGTGGACATTTTTAATTGTTTTCCAGTAGGCACAGTAAAGGGGGAAATTAGAAAGGAAATACTCTTTC
>PVKC010023241.1:0-17385 GCA_004027635.1 Crocidura indochinensis
CAAAATTAGAGGACAATCATTCACACAAATAGGGTAAAGTGTCCATACTAATATCAGATGACACAGACTTTAGGTTTAAAAAGATTATAAGAGACAAAGATGAACATTTCTTAATAACCGAGGAATATGTACAACAGAAAGAATTCAGACTCCTAACATATATGCAACCAATGAGAGGCCAGAAAAATATTTAAAATAATTACTGATAGATTTGAAGGAAGACATCAATAAAAGTAATAATAGTGAAAATCTTCAATACTATCTTGACACCCCTTGATGGGTCAAGCAGACTGTTCTTGGAATAAAATGCCTTAGTAAATATATATAGATCTCTCCATACCCAGAAAGCTGAATACACATTCTTCTTCAATACACATGGACATTAACCAAGATAGACTACATACTGAGCCATAAAATATACCTCTATAAAATCAAAAGAATCTAAACTGTATCAACTATCTTCTCAGATCATGATGCTGAAAATAGAAGTGAAATCTAAACAGACCCAGAGAAAAACTTTAATAGCTGGAAATTAAATGACTCACTACTGAACAGCCAGTGGGTAAGAAGAAAATCAAAGAGAAAATCAAAAGGTTTCTGGAAACAAATGTGAATGAAGGCATAAATTATAAGGACCTAGGGATACAGCTAATGTGGTATTAAGAGCAGTTTTTATAACTTTCAAGCACTCATTAGAAAGGAAGAGATAACTAAATGGCACAGCTTATTAAATTGGAAAATGATCAACAAAATGAACCAAAAATAGATGCAGAGAGAAAGGGACTCTCATTCATTGATGGTGGGAATACTAACTAGTTCAGCTTTTTTGGAAAATGATATGGCTATTATTCAAAAATTTGTAATTGAGCTTCAAAATGATCCAAGAATTATCACTCCTAGGAACACAAAAACATCATACAGAAAAGCCCTCAGCATTCTTCTGTTAGTCACAGTACTATTTACAATAGCCAGAATCTGAAAACAAACCAGGTGTCAACAACAGATTAGTGACTAAAGAAACTGTGGTACATTTCTACAATGGTATACTACGTAGCTATTAAAAAAAAAAGTTAAAAAAAATAATAAAAAAAAAGAAAAGGAAAGAAAAAAAATAAGGCCTCCCAATTCTTATCACAGGCTGTGTTCTTCACACTGACTGTATAGAAAGAGGAGGTACAGTAAATTCATTCCATATACACCTCAACCCAGACCCTTGCCTGGTCTGTATTGGGAATTTAGGGGACAAAAAAAAAAGAAAGAAATAAAAATGACGCCATGAATTTTGCTTAGACATGAATGGACATGGAAATTATTATGCTGAGTGAAATGAGTCAGAGAGATAGGGATAGACATAGAATAGTCTCACACACCGGTGGGGTGATAGGTTCTGAAGTGGCGCTGCTCGGGGCCCGTGACAGATAGCCTCCTCTTGGCACCACGGCTGAGAAGAACCACGAGTGGGTTCTACATTTCCTATCTGGGTTCCCGGAACGATGAGCACTTCCAGGGAGTCCCATCCGCACGAGGTGAAGCGTTCAGCCTCCCCAGACGATGATCTTGGTTCTAGCCATTGGGAGGCCTCAGATTTAGGTAACGAAGAAAGAAAGGAAAAGTTTTTGAGACTCCTGGGTGCAGGAAAGAAAGAATATACTGGTTGTCTTGTTATAGGAGATCACAAATCAACATCTCACTTTAGAACAGGGGAAGACGACAAGAAAAGTAATGAGAAACTGGAGTTTCAATATCAGCAATGTAAGGACAGTAAATGATCAGGAAGATAATCGACAGCATTGTCAACTTGGCTTCATGAGGTAGAAGAGCATGATGGAGGTGTTGTGGCTGATGATGATGATGATGATGATGATGATGATGATGATGATGATTTGCCTGATCCTGAAAGTCCAAATGACTCTGAAAGTGATTCAGAGTCAAGGAAAGAAGAATCTGCAGAGGAACTCCAAGCTACTGATCGTCCTGATGAAGTTGAAGATCCCAAAAACAAAAAAGATGCAAAACAGCAACTATAAAGTGATGTTTATTAAATTCACTGGTTCATAACTTCCAAACACAACACTGTATTAAAAGTAAGCCTAATTGTTATAATGCACAGTGGAGGACTGCTTATAAAGCACACCTTTGTGTTATAATTTTTAAAAGAGCCCTTTTAAATAATTATAAAGAGTGTTTGCTTGAATTACGTTTTTATGGGCATGATTATAACCATTTTTGTAAAAAGTAAGATTTGTATAAAATAAGAAATAATTACAATACTCAATTCATACTAGTATCAAACCTGTTCTTAAATTTTATCTCTTTAAGTGTAGTTTTAGGGAATGATTTTACTTTATGGTACCAGTTTTATCTTTTTTTTCATATTTTTGTCTTATGAAAAGTATCTGATCCTATGATGTGTTCTTGAAAGATGTTCTTTTATTATGCTTTTATAGATATTTCTGTTGCTAATACAATCAAAATTAATGTTGGGGAAAAAATAGGGACTTAAGTGTACTCATTGATTTAGCTCTACTGTTTTGGACCAAAGCAACATGAGCAAAAACTTCTACAACTGCCAGGATGAAATTGCAGCTGTTATACTTTTGGAATTTTATGCTCCCAAGCAGCCTATATAATTTGGATTACATTGTATGTTAGACTTTTGAAAAAATTTGACCTTTTTTAACAGAAAAATTATTTCTCTGATTATTTGGTCCTATCTCTTTAAAACTATGTAAACTGGATTATTTTCAGGGTAATATGTAACTAAAGTTAATTACCTTATACTTACTAAGGCCTAAATAAAAAGAAAGCAGTTTTCCACTAAAAATAATAATCTCACTAATTTATGAAATGTAAAAAAAGATAGTGTGGCAATAATATCGAGATGAAATAGATGAGGATCAGAAGGACCAGTCCATGGTAGAAAGTTTGCCACAAGGAGTGGTAAGTGCAAGAATGGGTAAGACACTTAGAGTAGAGAAGGGTCTACTATGATAATGGTAGTTCGAACTGGTCACTCTGGACAAGAACTAAGTGCTGAAATTTACAAGCATGGCACCCTTTCATTAACATAGTACAAATCATAGTCTCAGAAGAGAGAGAGAGAGAGAGAGAGAGAGAGAGAGAGAGAGAGAGAGAGAGAGAGAAATAAAATGCCTTTCCCAGAGGCAGGAAGGGGAAGGTGGGTGGGAGGGAAACTGGGGGCAAAAGTGACGGGAAATGTACACTGTACTGTAAACCAAAGTGTCTAAAAGTTTTAAGAAGGAAAAGAGAGGAGAGATAGAGAGAACAGAAAAATGTGTGTCCCAGAGACAGGAAGGGAGAGCACATTGGGGAGGGTGAGAGGGAAACTGCCATATTGGTGGATTGGTGGTGGGAAATGTGCACTCATAAAGGTTGTTGTACATGGTATAACTATAACTCAATCATGAGCAACTCTATCTATGGAATAAAAATAGCTGTATTAGAAACAAACTTTTTGTTTGTTTTTGTTTTATTTTGTTTGTTTGTTTGTTTTGGGGTCACACCAGGCAGTGTTCAGAGGTTACTGCTGACAGGAACAAACTTTTAACCGTGTTCAAAATAAAAAATACAAACACATCTTAGATCAGTCACCTTCTTCAAGCCCATTTATTTCTAACTCCCAACCTGGATAATACAGTTTTGTAGAATTACAAATCCTACACTTTTCTTAATGAATCAAAGTATTCAACGGTGACAATCTCTAATCCCCAGCATCTTAAATCATGGACACATTATATTAAGGGAAAAACCCATTTTCTTTTTTCTTTTTGTTTTTATTAATTTTTAGTGTTTTCTTTCCTTTTTAAATAAACTTATTTAAAGAAAAAGTATCACAGTTGACATACTGATCATAATACATTTGTTTCAGGATGACATAACAAAGTTATAAAAAATATAAAGAAGATAGGGAGATCAAAAAAAGAAAGCACAAAGAGAATTGGAAAAAAGGAGAGTTCATTGGCAGTTATATTCGCAACAATTATTGTATCACCAATAGAGTCGTTGATACAACAGCAGAAGCTTTAGTATGCTTTTTTTTAATAAAAATATGGAACACTTCACAAATTGCATGTCATACTTACACAGGGGTCATGCTAAGCTTCTCTGTATCATTCCAATTTTAGTATTTGTGTTGTCGAAGCGAGCAACTCTTTTTTTTTTTAAGACAATAGACGCACTATAAAAAAGATGTGTGTGTTGTTGTTGTTTTTGTTTGCATAGGCACAGAAAAATATGGGGGAAATTGGAATGAGAAACCTTTGGCCTAAGAACAGGGAGATCTCACCCCTGAAGTATTTTGGCATAGGACCAGCTCCAGGCTCCAGGCATACTAGGTTGTCCAATCCCTTAGACATTCTCTGTGGTCCCAGAAACAGTTCTTCACCAGTGCAGTTGTTGCTGTTGGGTTTCTGTAGTTATAGATTCTGATTTCTGTACAGGTCCTACGTTGAAGACCATGTGGTGTATATCATCTTCTGGTTTCATCTTACCATTGATATCATTATGTAATAAGCATGATATAACAGCATTGTCGAATATAATTTGTGATAAAAAAAATAAGTTAAGGGCCAAAGTCAATAGGTAAGGCACTTGACTCACATGAACCTGATTTATTCAATGCACTGGAGTACATATGGTCTGCTGAGAATCAAAGGAATAATACTTGAGCACAGAATCAGGAGTAATCCCTGAGCCCAGCTTGGTATGGTACAAAACCTTATCAAATAAAACAATAGATAAAATCATTTCCCCAAATTTAAATATCTTGCAATTTGGTTGAATTGTGTATTTTCCCACAGTTGCCCATTCTTTAATAAAGGTTATTCATGAACAACCTTTAGTAATTGTATTTATTAAAGTTGTAAAGAGAGTAAGGACTGGGAGAAAATATAAACTGCCTCATTTATACTTTCAGATCAATTAAATTTCCACTGTCTTTGTGGAAGAATGAAAACAAATATGGTACTGGTTCATTCAATGCTAAATTTTGTTAATAGATACATGCTATATTATTCAGCAAATAAATACCAGATTCTATATGAATTACTAGGACATTTAGGCCTCTGTATTATTTTGAATAAAAACACCTATTTCTTTATTACTACTCCTAAATAATACCTGGAAAATATGATCAAGGCTCTGCCTTGATAGTGTTAGCACTAACAGAAACAAAATCAAATTTTATACTTAATGAATATTTAACTCTTTCAAATTACTTATTTGAAAAAATTAAAATGATGCACTTCATCTTGTTTATGTTAATAGACTTGAGAAAGGTTATTTTTTTATCTATTATAGAAATCTAAAAGACTCTAGACCTGAAGAGTTGCTGGCTCATTATGCATATGAATTATTTTTTGTTAAAAGAAAAGCCCTGTATTTAATTGCTTGTCTTTTGTTCAGAATTAAACAGAAATTTTAAAATACTGATTACCATATTAGCATAGTAATAAAGATTTTGGTAGGCACTTAAAGACAGAAGCATAGGTACAAGGAATCTAAAGTACCTCCTCTTAAAACTGAACTCTTTGGTAAAGAAGCACTATAATGAATAAAAACATAATGAGAGGTTTCAAAAGCATGAAGATAAATCAAAATAAGTTTAAAGATGCTTCTCGTTTAGTAAAAGAAAATAGAATTTTTTCCTGTTTTATGAAATAATTAAATCCAATTTATATTAGTATTGTAATGCACATAGACAAAAATGCTTTAAGGTATATAGACACTTAATTTACTGCTCTCCTTAAATTTTCCGAGTAAGAGATCATCTCAGTGTGAGCAGGTGGTATACTTGTTCATATAGATCAGAAAAAGGTAAAACCCTAGATTAAACCATATGTCTGCTGATGATTAATAGGAATTCCATTCTAATTTCTAGGTTGCTTTAACAGAAGGTGTTGTTAGAACCATCAGCAGATAATATTTTTTGGAAAGCCTGTGATATTTTTGGTGGGGAGGGTAAAAAGAAACTGATCATTTTTATTTGATTTGATTTGATTTGATTCGATTTGATCCACATGCACAAGGTTGGTTTTATTACTTGAATTCCAGAAAACAGCCTTTTTTTTAAGGGAGGGATCCCCTGGAGTGATAATATTTTTTTGTTTTTCTGTTTTGTTTTGTTTTGTTTTTGTTGAAGCAAATGTGTTAGGGTCCTTCATAGTTGAATTTAAAATATACAATAATGGGGCCCAGGAGATAGCATGGAGGTAAGGCATTTGCCTTTCATGCAAAAGGTCATCGGTTCGAATCCCGGTGCCCCATATGGTCCCCCGTACCTGCCAGGAGCAATTTCTGAGCATGCAGCCAGGAGTAACTCCTGAGCACTGCCGGGTGTGACCCAAAAACCACACACACACACACACACACACACACAAATAAATAAAATAAAATATACAATAAGTCAGGGCCTTTTCCACACCAGTGTCAACTTCCATCCACCACTGAACCCAGAGTGCATCTTAGCCTACCACCCTCTGGCCCCCAGCCATTTTTTATTCATTTCCTCTTAGTTTTATAGAAAAATGTGGGAATATGTGGTAAAATAGATTAATTTGTATCCCAAGCTTCTATGAAAAAGGCAGGAGCCTCAATTTTAAATATAAAATATTAAAAAAAACAATTGAAAGGTATATGTGTGTGGCAGTTGTTGTTCTTGTTGTATGTGTTTGCATAAACAGCAAAATATAGGAAAAATATAAAAGAAACTCCTTTGCCCTAAAAACATGGAGACCTTACCCATGAAGCATCCTGGCATAAGACCAACTACAGGCTCTAGGCATACTAAACTGTGTAATTCCAAAGTCTTTCACTGTGGTCCCAGTAAAAGCTCTTCACAATCACAGTTGTTGCTGTCAGGTTTCTTTAGTTAGAGAACCTGCTTTCTATACAGATCCTATGTCAAAGTCAGGTTGAGGTGGAGTGTCTTCTGGTTTCATCTCACCATTAGGTGGCAATGCAGAGAATCCTGCCCTGAAAGCAAGTTGTTGCTGTTACCAAGTCTTCAGGATGTCATATGAACCCACTCTGGAGTAAGTCAATGCCAGGTTCAAGAAATCTCAGTCTCTGAGATTCCCATGGGGGGCTCCTTCCAGGTGGGCATGCTTAGGTATCCCTCAATGGCAACTGCAGTGGAGGCCTACACTTGCCCTTGTCTGGGGGTCCAAGACACCTCAGTTTCTGAGCTTCTCAGGGAAGGCATTCTCCAGGCAGACGTGCCTAACCCCTTCAATGGCGACCCCAGTGGAGGCCTGCACTCACCCTGGTCCATCAGTTCCAAGTCCCCTCAGTCTCTGAGCTTCTCTTGAAGGGCACTCTCCAGTCGGGTGTGCCTATACCCCTCAATGGCGACAGCAGTGCAAGGGCTGCACTTGCCCTGGTCAGCTGAGTCCAAGACCCCTCAGTCTTTTAGCTTCTCATGGAGGGACTCTTCTGTATTGGCTTTTGATGGGAGAATTTAGTTCATTGACATTAAAGGAAACTATTGACAAAAAGGGCTGTTGTGCCATTATATTGTGTAGGGTTGTTGTTGTTGTTGTTAAAATTGGGGGTTTGGTTTGTGTAATTGTTCTTTCAGTAATTCATTTAGGGTCATCTTGGTTAGCACAAATATTGCTAGTTCATTTTTTTTTTTTCTGAGAATGTTTTTAACCCTCCCTCCCATGTAAATGAGGGTTTCACTGAGTAATGGACTCTAAGTTGAAATTTTCTTTCATTCAGTAGTTTAAATATGTCATTCCACTATTTTCTTGCCTAGATTGTTTCAAATGGAATATCTGGTTTGATTTTTATGTTGTTTCCTTTATACTTGATATTTTTTCCTTTCTTACTGCTTTAAAGAGCCAATCTCGCTTTTTTGCTTTTTGACATTTGGGCTACTAAATATCTTGGTGTTGTTCTATTAGGGTCTATTTTGTTTGTCATTCTTTATGCCTCCTGGATTTGTAGAGAAGCCTCTTTCCCAAGGGTGGGGAAGTGTTTTGCTATTATTCTTCTTCTACTTATTCACTGCTTATTCTTCTCCTTTCCTGTTTTCTCCTTCTGGAATTACTATAAATAGGAGATTATTTCTCTTGTCTTTGTTCATTAAGTATCTTAAATTTTCTTCAAGGGTTTTCTCTCTTCTTTCTTTTATGACTTCTTTATCACCACTGGCCTGTAATTTGTCTTCAAGTTCATCTATGCAATTCCTCATCTGTGTACTTCTACTATTATGGCTTGCTAACTGTGTTTTTAGTTTTTCAGTTCCATTTGTTTGGATTATTTAATCTTCTGAAAGAGTTCTTTGAGTTGGTTAAATTGCTCATCTAAAGATTTATTAATTTCACAGGCTAGTGACTCCATGATTTTCATTGCTAAACCATTAAGTGATGATTTTAGGTCCTTATAGGTAAACCCATCTAAAAGGTTCTGGCATTTGGGTGGACTTGGAGACTTACCAGGATTTCTCTCCATACCCCCCATGATAGATGCCTTCTTTAGCTTCCCCATTGATATTTGCATTTAGTGGTTTGAAGTTCTGGAATTTATGGTGTTTAGGAAAGTTATCTATTAAATTGTTTGTATAAAATGTGGCTCTAGCTATATCTTCATAGAGGTTATATTTCTTTTTTTTGTTTTGTTTTTTTTTTTGTTATTTTGGGGGCCACACCTGTTTGATGCTCAGGGATTACTCCTGGCTAAGTAGTCAGAAATTGCCCCTGGCTTGGGAGGGTCATATGGGACACCAGGGGATTGAACCACGGTCCTTCCTTGGCTAGCTCTTGCAAGACAGATACCTTACCTCTAGCGCCACCTCACCAGCCCCAGATGTTATATTTCTAAACTAGCAATGTTGTCTAAGTATGATAAAATATTGGATACTAGTTTATTTATTTGTTTAGCTGGTCTTTGAGATGTTTATTTTCTCAGAGAAAGAAGTACTAGATCCAATTTGCCAGGAAGTCTATGATATAAATTGAAATGAATTTTGGAAAAAAAGAAGACTGGTGGTAAGGAAGGGGGGTTTCAGTAATGGCACTCCTCCCAGAAAGAGACTGAGGGAAGGCTGGAAAGGAGGCCTCATTTGGTGGAGGGGATTAGGACAAGTGCCTCTCTGTTCCTGCCCTGAATGTCCCCAGGAAACAAAGATTAGCAATGGCGCTGGGATCCAGAAGGAGGCTGAGAAAAAGACCCAAAAAGACAAACTAGTTTTGAGTTTAGTTGAAGGGATTAAAAAGTGAGATTCCCTGTTCCTTCCTGGACACAAACTTGGCTGCCCTTGACACAAAAAGGGCAGATGAAGAGTGATAGTACTCGAACCCATCAGGAGGCTATCAACAGCAGATTCTGAAGAAATTTCTAAGTTAGATATCTCATATCAGTTTCACAATTGGCCAGAGTAATTTCTCTATATTTTTTATTATCTGCCTACAGTGATAGATACAAGAATCAGGAGACTTGAGTCCCCCTCTCATGTCCCCACAGGGGAGACACATAGAAAATAGCTCTTCATCTTTCAACACCTCCCCAAATACCACATTTAGTGTGGTAGCAACATATTTCAAAGTGAAGGCGAAAGAAATAGGACAATTCCCCTTTGTACACATAAATGATCATCTATAAATGCATGCTGCAATCCTAGACAGATTTACCCAATCTTGGTTTGGTTGTTGTCTCTTAAGAGATTTAAACATCAGTTTCCTCTTTTGAACCCTGGTTGTTCTTTGACACAAAAATAAATATAGTTAGACAAAAACATTAACCAGTTCTTTTGCTGGCAGGCATGGAGAGCTCTCTGGCCTAACGCAATGGTCTCAACATTGGCCTAGGTTAAAATTTCTAAAGGACAGAGAAAATATTGATGGTAGGTTCACCATAGAATTCTAATTCAGTAGGTTTGGGAGTGTCACTTTAAAATCTTTTTTAACATAAAACACCAGTAATTTTAATATAGGTAGGCCAAGGATCTCTCCAAATCTAGCCTAGAGAATGTGCCCTCAGAGGGTTAAGGAGCAATTTCAAGGCTCATGAATGTACAACCTTGACAGATTGTAAATATATGATCCAAAAAACTAAAAATGCTTTTCTTATGAATCTTTCACAGAACAACTTTGATGATAGGAGGCAGAAAATAATATAAGAATAAGGTTCTGCAGTTTATCTAGTTTGAGCAGATGTTGGAACTAGCCTTCAGCCTCTTGAGTCCTATGCTCTGTCTCAGATCTATGTTTGCACCATTATTGAACACAGGCTGCATTCCTTGATATCATCTTTCTAAAATGTTATATGATATTGCTATTGCCTCTCTTATAGAGATACACACATCACATGTCATTTATCTCATATAATAACACAATCTGGAGATAATACTTCATATACAGACAACTGACTCTACTTGTTTCCAGGACTTCTGTGTTCCAAATTTAATCTTTAGTCCTCTAAAATGTGCATTCTCTCTCCCACTTCATTAAGCCTGCTCTTACCAAGATCACTGACAATTCTCTCATTGAAAAACCTAAAAGAATAGCATTTGGGTTAAAGTTATGGAACAAATAAAGTTGAGATAATTTTCTAGCTCACTTTTTTAGTGAAAAGGCTGTTAAGAGGAATAAATCAGAAAGGTAAATTGTGAAAATCTAAACATTTTAGGAATTTCTGAAAGATTAATGGCAAACTAAGAAGACTGAGAGAGAACAAGAAAGATAAGAGAGGCCAAACTGCCTTGTAGGGAGTGGGGGAACTACCACTTGTTTTTATGATATTTCAGAAAGAATTAAGGTTAGTCATAACTATTTTGCTTTGATTATTCCCCTTACACTGAGTTATCATATAAAACCAACAGGTAATATTTTAAGAGTAATAGTTCCTTGAACCAGGTTGACAGTATAGGATTTACTGAATCATTAGATAACTGGCACAACATGACTTTCCAGGCATCACCCATATGGGTGTGGAGATCCCTGAAGAAGTTGGATGGATTTGCGCTAAGGGATAAATAATTACAACAAAATGGTCTTCAAATACAGAGAATAAATTTAAAAATCTATTGCAAAGATATAACAAAAATATGTTAAATCATAAAAGTAGCCTTACATAGAAAATTCAAGTGTTTAATGGCAGATTCTCCTCAAATTATTCTATAATTCAATGTAATTTCAGTAAATCCAGTAGGAAATTATGAACAAATTTAAAGGAGATGGCAAAATTTATATACAAAAATAAAAGCTAGTAAAACTACTAAGGTTATTTTGAAAAAGAATGAGTTTTATCACTATCAAGTTGTAATGTACAAATATCAGGTGGAGAAAAACACAAATAATAGGTAGAAAAAAGAAATAAAAAATGTGAAAATCTGGTTTACTATAGAAGTGGATAAAGTCCCCTGGTTAAATGTGTGTTAGTCAATAAAATTTTCTTAGACAAGCAAGTAAGTTGTTATAGTAAGCAAAATGATGCCTTTCTCACAATGAGAAAATAACTTTTATGATAACTAAAAACCACAATATCAAAATGAAATTTGAACACTTTTAGAAATAACATATTAAAGGGTCATTCACAGCAAATCTAACCTGACAAAGATGTGTGTTAATTAAGTAGTTTAATTTCTAGATATGCAACCTAGAAGAATTTGTATATACAAGAATAATCAGAAATGTTCACATTATAATTTATTCAATAGTGAAAATAGGTTAAAAAAAGCCGATAATAAATTAAAATAAAAGTAATGTAGCAAAAAAAAAACATTGAGCACATCCCATTTATACACATGGTTTAAAGTATTATGAGAAATTCATCATAATAAGTAAAGTTTCCCACTTACAGAAAGCTTTGAAAATCAAAACTCTTTTTTTGAAATATGATACAGTAAAAATACAAAACCACTCATAAGAAACAAAACAATTCTATTCACTTCATCCCTTTCAAACATGGGAAGAAGTGAATGAGTCCAGTAAGTGCTTTCAATTAAAGCTATAAAGTTTTATTGCACCTGTAAGCATAATGAATGTTAGCTATATTATTTTCTGTGTTTCTGTGCATGTTTATAGCATTCCATAAGAAATTTAGCTATTAAAATAAAAGACACTATACTTTAATTAAAGTAAGTAATGTGTTTTCTTATGGTGAACAAATCAACTTCTCTAGCACCTGGGAATGTCTCAGCAGGAAATGGCTAATAGTAATTGCTCATACAAATGCTTTAATACACGCTGGACAAGAATATAAACTCCTCTAACAATTGTGAGTAAGTACTTTATATTTTAGTAGTCTCTTGGGACAGACAAAATAAATTCACATGGAAATCCCCATATAATCACCTCTGAGACAATCTGCTCCTCTGAGCAGTTGTGAAGAAGCAGTATTCACACTTCCAAGAAGGACTTAGACAATATTTGGATTAATTAATTGTATAAACAAATTTACTCCAAGTATCAGACTAACTGAAGAAAGTGGGAAGAAGTTAAAGCAGTGTTTTTTTCTTTGAACTATAATGTGTTTCTCATCTAATTATAATCAATGTAATGAAGTTATTTCATAAGACACAACGATTTTTGGAAACAACTACTAAGGTCCCAGGCGATGAACCACGTATGAGGGTCTGAGATCCAGAAAGGCCCAGGACAGTCTAGGATTCAACCTTTAGATCTAGTAACAGGGTGGAGGTTCTGTGAAATCATGGGAAAAGAACTCTAAGGTCCTCATAGTCATTTTATGAACTGACCTCACCATAGAACAAAAAGTTCTTTCCAGAGAATAAAAGATCACATTTAGGAGACCCAGAGCAATCTAAGTGTGAAATGCACAAATAAAGATCTGTGGAAAAGCAATTTAATATACAACAATCTTGGTTGTAAGAAATACATTATTCTCTGTATATGCAAAGTACAACCTTAACTTTCATATGACATTTCCAAATACATTACCTCATTTTGTCTCATAGTTACCCAATGTGGTCAGTTGTTTGTTGTGAACAAAAGTCAGAAGGTTGGTGAGAAGCAGACATAGGGTTTACATGTAAGGTCTGTAGAGAAAGAAAAGTTCAGGAGCTGAAAACACTACTTAGGAACATTCTTTGGTCTTGGGACAACAACTTGGGCAGTGCCATTGATTTCTAAGGGTCTTACTTAACAATAGCAGACAACAGCCTACCTGGCTTCCTTGTACTTAATGAAGAACTGCTTTAAAACTTAACAGAGTTATTAATTTAATACTGACTACAACAATCTCAAACTTTACTCCACATTTTCTACTAAAAGTAGCACCAGTGAGGTTTTTTCATTGTTCTATATTCAAAGATAACTGTCTCAATCCTAGTCCCATTATTTCAACACTTCCCATTTGATTATGAGTGTTAGGCTTGGGACCCCAGGATCATTTTTGAGCCTTGCTGAAATAAAGATGGATGCCCTCTACATAGCAAATCTGACTTAGGCCTAATGTGTGGCCCCAGAATCTATACATTCTTTCAAAGGCAGGAAAAATATTAGATATGACTAATTACAGGGATCATCACAAAAATTAAATAAAAAATATTATAAGTGATTGGAGCAAGACTTATTTTTAAAATAACCATCATAAAAAGTTTGGTATAAATTATGCACTATGAAAATCAGCATATTTTCCTGATATACTTGTTATAATGTTAACTCCCATGAGTTATAAAGGATGTAAAGAATAGTGTACTGTAGGTTCAGAGAGGTAGTACAGTGTATAAGGTACTTGCCTTGTATGAGTTCAAGTCCAGTTACATCTTTTATACTTTGCTGACCCAAGCATTGCCAGAAGTACCTGGGTAGTACCTGAGTACTCCCAGTTTTGGCTCAAAGCACCCATTCCAAAATAGAGTATTGTAAATGTAAGCATTTTACTCACTTATTTCCTCGGTATATTAAATGTATTTCATTTTCTCCAAAAAAAAAATTGTTACACGTCAACCATTATCCAACTTGAAAAAAAACGGGACTATCTATTTTATTACTATAAAAACTTTTAAATTAGCACATTTTCTTCTTGAATTCATGTATCCTCTCCAAATGCATCATAGAATTTTACTCAGCAGGATATTTTGAGCTAGAAAGTCTATTTTTGTATATTCTATCATACATAGCTATAATAGAATATTATTTTTTATTTATTTATTTATTGACTTTTGGGATCACACCCGGTGTCACTCTGGAGTTACTCCTGGCTCTATGCTCAGAAATCACTCCTGGCAGGCACAGGAGACCATACGGGATGTTGGGACTTGAACCACCATCAATCCTGGATCAGTTGCATGCAAGGCAAATGCCCTACTGCTGTGCTATCTCTCCAACCCCTAGACACAGAAATTTAAAAGATAAAATTTCCAGTGTTCATAAGGGTCTAAGTTTTAAAACTTTGAGGGTTTTCTCTGGATTGTTATAAGTAGTCATAGTAATAATAGCCAGCTGCTCAAAAAAAAAATAAATGTAAATAACATTAAAAATAATTATTAACTATAAAATTATTGTAGATGAAATGCATCTTTCTGATTAGAGGTCTTAAACTCAGTTTATGATTCAAGAATTATGATTATTGGGACCGGAGAGATAGCATGGAGGTAAGGCATTTGCCTTACATGTAGAAGGACAGTGGTTCGGATCCTGGCATCCCATAAGGTCCCCCAAGCCTGCCGGGAGCGATTTCTGAGCATAGAGCTGGAGTAAGCCTTGAGCGCTGTCGGATATGACCCCAAAAAAACAAATAAACAAACAAAAGAATGATGATTACTTATTGCTACATAGAGATAACTTCAGTCTAAGCTTTATTTTTTTCTTGATTTTTTAAAAAAAATTTAAACAATAAGTGTGTTTCTCAACTATTTAAATTCCTTCCCAATTACAGGCCAAGAATCATAGTGAGTGATGAAGTTATCAAAAATAATTTTATGTAATATGATCATTATCCTTCAGTTCTGTGGAAAGCAAATAATTGGAAAACTATTATATTTCAAAGGTTTCATCCACAATAATTGGTCATTCTCTTTCTCACTCCAACTGCAAAGTTTCTGTTCCTTCCTTTATCTCTAAAGGCTTTCCCTTCCTGGGGCAATGTGCTATTTAAAAAATGGAATAGGAGAACTATGTCTTCTTTTCTGTAAAATGTAGAAAATGGGGAAATGTAGAAAGAGCAACTTAGAAAAAGAAGATAGAAAGGAGATGAAATCATGAAATTTTTCTCTACATGGATGTACATGGAGTCTATTATGATGAGTAAAATAAGTCAGAGAGAGAGAAAGAGGAAGAAGTAGAATGGTCTCACTCATCTCTGGGTTTTAGGAAAAGTGAAAGACATTCTTGCAATAATTTTCAGAGACAAAAGATAGGAGAGACAGAAGTTACAGCTCACTTCATGAAGCTCACCACAAAGAATGATGAGTTTAGTTAGAAAAATAACTACATTGAGAACTATCCTAACAATGAGAATGTATGAGGGAAATAGAAAGCCTGTCTAGAGTACAGGAAGGGGTGGGTGGGGAGGAGGGATATTTGGGACATTGGTGATGTGAATGTTGCACTGGTGATGGGAGGGGTGTTCTTTACATGACAGAAACCCAACCACAATCACATTTGTAATCAAGGTGTTTAAATAAATTATTATTAAAAATAATAATTGTTGGAAGAAAAGGTGCATTGAAAGGCGGTATATATTCTTTTTTTTTTTTGAAAGGCGGTATATATTCTGACTGACAGCCAACTATGAACACTTCTGTAACTACGATGCTTAGATAAAGTAATTATATTTCAAAAAGAAAAAAATAAAAGGAGAACCTCCTTTCAGAGCAAGTTCTCAGACTGATCCACATTCTGAATGATCAGATACTGAGAGTTGGGAACTGATTTCCAGAAAACTATTGTAGTGCTCTTACAGCCAAGACTGTTATCATATACATCCACGAGTATGTACATGCCACTTGGAAGATTGCAATCTCTACATTCCACTGACTTTGCAATCAGGCAGCCAAAGTTTTGCTTATCTAAACCATAAATACACCTTCATCGTTCCTCCTCTGAGTCACTCTGAAGAGGCACCAATTAACCAAACTCCTTTGACTAGCACTTTCATGGTTTGGTGCTAGTACCTCATCTAAGTCTGGTTCTTTATAAAACCAAATTTCTAATGAATAAGCAATTTCATACACATTTAATTTCGCTGATCAAAAATAAGCTTCACTTCTAGGGTTTAAAAGTCACATTAAGTAGAGCCAGTAGCCAATGTGATCTTTAAAAAAATCTTCAACCTTTTTCCAGTTTTTTTTCCTCCTTTCCCAAATCTCCATTTTCTTAGGAATAGGAATTGGAAAAAGCTGCTCTAAGTTCTCTGAAGTAGTGGAAATCTTGAAATAGCTTCACCCTTTTTCAACACTAAACTTTCCAAATACTTAGAACAGTAATACTTCAACTTTTCCCCCAGGGAAAACGATGAAGGATTGGGGGGAAAAAAAGCATTTTCAAGAATACATAAAATGTGCCTTCTCATTGATTCCAAAAAATTTATAGACCCCTATTCACATGCCTTTTGGCAATATATAAAATAATAGTAGAGACAGGTTATCTTTAGAGCATATAATATAAAATGTTTGTTCAAGCAGAAATGTTTTGGCAAAAAACAATTGAAGAGGACTTCTTAAAAAGTTAATCTCTCTAGTATATTTGAAGTATTTCAAAGTATGGCAACAAAAGATAAAGTATAAACACAAACACAATCATCTTATTTAGTCCTTCATTTTACTAATACTAATAGTTTCTAAACCTTGCATATTTTTCCAATTTGCTGAATAAAACTAAAACCCACATCTTTCAGGCTGCTATGAGATGAAATAAGAATAATAAAAAGAAAATGCCTTTCAAGTCTCTGGATTGGGAGAGTGTCCACGTTTTTATTTAAATTAAAAATTTTAGGAACTCTAATATGAGGAACTTTTCATGTAATAAAGTGATATATTTTAGGAACTCTACTAATATAACTTTTTCAGGGTTTTTTTGTTTGTTTTTTTTGGGGGGGTCACACCTGGCAGTGCTCAGGGGTTACTCTTGGCTCCATGCTCAGAAATTGCTCCTGGCAGGCACAGGGGATCATATGGGGCACCGGAATTCCAACCGATGACCTTTTGCATGAAAGGCAAATGCCTTACCTCCATGCTATCTCCCGGGCCCCAACTTTTTCAAGTAATAAAGAGATGTATAATAGACTATCATTATCAAAATATTTAAAGAAATGTTAAGACCTACATAGTACAAAAAGGAGGAATTTTTGAATCCTCAGTCAACTACTAATATATCTAAGGCAGATGTTTAAAATGTAGACCACTTATTTGGGAATCTTATTTCTGTGGAAATGAACATATCAGAATTTATTTTTCTA